>JAODUH010064703.1:0-17187 GCA_027564835.1 Typhlichthys subterraneus
AAACTAACAATAACAATAGGTGTCAGCAGCTTCGCTGCTTGACCCCTAATAATAATAATAATAATAATAATAATAATGTACTTCATACAGTACCCATTAACACAGTTTACAAAGTCAATTCAGTCAAAACAAAACTGAATACTTGCTACTGGAAAAGGCTTGGTCATCTTTGGTAATGTTGGTCTGTTGGATTATGGAAGTTAGGAAGGTCCCTCATGAGGATCTACAGCTCCTTGGCTCACCTATGGGTAACCGTAACAGTATAATTTCTGATTTAATGTAATTTATCTGTTCAGCAATCCAAAGCTTGAATCACTAAGAAACTAAGATAACTAATCACTAAGATACAGAAACTTGTACGAAGGTATTATTCGTGCAAAACATCTGAGCATCTGTGACAGCGAATTTGTAGTCACATACATGTATGCGTATCAGTATATTTGAAGTCACAGATACATGCTTTAGTAGTTGCAGACTCCAATACAAGTTGCACATTTTCAAATTCTCCATTGCAGGTGCACAAATATAATCTACAAGTCACAAACGCTCACATTTTTGCTACATATATACGCAGTTACAAATGGTGCAAAACACATTCACACACCCATTTCAAAGGATTTTACTTATATCATTATGTAGATTGTTTCTATCTCCAACACAACAGTTGCACCATCTCAAATTCTCCATTGCAGGTGCACACATCTACAAGTCTACTATGATCTGCCTTCATAACTTTTGTCATTCAGGGCACCCGGTTCCAGAGGAAAGATATGTGTATAATAGCATACAGTACAATAACATTTAATGTGATATGTAGAGGATGAGTAGTGATTTCTGATAACTGCAACGGTTCTGTCAAATAGGAAGGAATAAAACCAACTGACCTCATTACCCCTGATGCCAACCCAATGTATTTAGAAGGTGAATTAGCATGATGTGGTTGTAGCATGAACGGTTTTGGCTTATTCAATTATTTTACAAGACAAAGTTTAAAATGGAGTCCTTTTCAGACTACATTTTAAACTTAACCCTAGACGAGGAAACCCTTAATAGGATTTTAATGTATATTAATAATAGTATATTTGAATGTCTGTGGTTCTTCCAACCTGCAAAATTACATGATTACTGAATGTAAGTACATTATTAAACAATTTGCACCTTTTAATGAGTCCAAGAAAAATGGATTGGAATGTCATTGTCTTGATTGCCTTTTTATAGGCCAAAATAGAAGTGTGAACTATAAAAGTTTAACCACCAGGTGTTTCATAGTAAACGTAACTCTTCTTTATGAAGGAGGGTTTTCATAGTAAACTATATTGTATGAAGGAGGGTTTTCGTAGTAAATTATATGAAGGAGGTACATACATTATGGGGGGCACAGTGCATGCATGTGTGTGCATGTTGGTTTTTGAGTAACCTTTTTTTGTAAATAAAAGTTTTACAGTATAATCATTCTCATCCTTCACTTTAACCCATCCTTACAGTACATTCTCACACATTGTCCTCCATTTTCATTATGCCTAACCCCCTAACTTCTCCACACCTACGCTGTGTGTAATGCACCCACACGCATGTTCCTGTCTAGATACTGTACTCTTCTGTATTATCTGGATGGGTGTATAAATGCATTGGAAATATAAACACAGTCCTTCCTGAGCTCAAGCGACTGTGCTGGTAACATTTTGCAGATCCTTGAGGGAACAGAAAATACGTCAGTTAAAATAATGTGCCTGCTTGATTCGGATAGGCAGCGCAGAGGAACGTTTGTGAATAATTCATCTCTGGTAACGGCGCTTAATTTTTCTGCCTTTATTTCTGTCCTCTCTTACTGCTTGATTTTTCCACTATTCAAATGACAAGGAACGTGTATAAGCTCTCCCACAGTAACCTGCAACCATCCCACTGCTGTGTCTTCTATAGGTCTCTCTATCTCGCTCTCTCTTTCTCTAATTAGCGCCTAGCCACCTTACAAAGAGTCTCATTGAGGTGTTACCACTTTTCAGCAGATCTATGCCACGTAATTAATAGTGCATTTCACATAGAGGGTTACAGCACTACGGTACTGTATAATATTCATAATTTTGAATGAAAAGTAGCTTTGGAGCACGGTTTCAGCTTCTAGCAGAATTGGGAAAGTTATTTCATTGCACACGCCTATAAACAATATAGTGTAGCTCTAATTATCGCACAACTGTGACCAGGTCTTAACGTCTCCTATTTGATGTCACAGATTAATGTCCCACAGCTTTAATTTTACGCCTCATATCAGAGTCTTAAGGGTTGCCATGGAACCGCTCTGTGCAGTTTCCCACTTTGGTTTTGTTTCCTTAATGGATGAAGCAACACTGTCAGGCACATACTTCAGAGTGCTGCTGTAGTGCCTCTGCATGCCATTAGCTCATTCATCTTGACCAGACGTGCTTAGAAACACTTGGAACTTGGAACATGAAATGCCATCTCGCCAATGCCAAGTCTTTGCCTCTCAATGTTTCTGTGACTTTCTATGTTTATGTATTTTTGTATCATTGTCATTGTACTTGACAGGTTTATGGAGAGGCATAATTAACGTTGGTCCCTCTAATGTCTGTTTGGGAGCTGTATGGATTTTTCAGTAGACTTAAATGTTATTGTGCAGTAGAGCCAAACGTTTATATTTTGTCAAGACACCGTAGGCCTATAACTAGACACACCTCAGTCTCAATGAATCAGACACCAGCCCCGCTACTCTACCCCCCGCTAGTCTCTGTAAACGCTGCCTTGTAGCACAAATAAATGTGTGAACAGAGGTTAATTTTACCCATCTGACCACAGCCAGGAGCCCTGCTAATGCAATCAAGCGTGATTAAGATGCTTAATTAGGTTCAATCTCAGTGTGAGCTCTAAGATCATTAGTCATGCTAGAAAAGCCTGATCACGGGTTTCAGGTTTTTCTACGGCTGAACGGGCAATAGATGTCCACAGGAACCTGTTGAAGATAAATGAGTCCAAATGTCATTGCTTTCGGTCGTAATGTGAGCTGCCCCATGTATAATTCTTGATTGCCTAGAAATCTGCTCCCTGATCAATTATGCATTTATACTCGGGCTCATTAATGTGTGATGGAATGTGATGTGTGATGGCTACTAAATGTTCTCAGACAGCTCAAGACAAAGTGGCAGGCTGTTGTGACAGTTCAAACTACAGTAGGAGGAGCGTTCACAGTCAGTCTATACTGCGTTCGCAATGGCATTTCTATCCAAATCTTGTTTTACAGTTCACTTGTGTCCCTCTTTTGCTCTGTAACATTAACTTTAACATTTCCTAACCCTAGATTTGATCAAATTGATCATGTTTGGGTGCTGTGTGTTTGTTAGCTCAATATTAACACCCAATCAGGGGTTTTCATTCCATCACTTTAACACTGCGAGTGCAGAAGTGTCATTTTAGAGTGGTGATGACGCGTGCGTTTGTGCTGTGGCGTGCCCAGATCCTGATGGGAGAGCTGTGCGCTTTCTTCACCAAGGCGGAGGGGACGCAGGAGAAGACCATCGTCACCGGCGACTGCTGCTACTTCAACCCCCTGCTGAGACGAGTCATCCGTTTCCTAGGTGACTGCTCGCCGCAGCCTCCTCCGTGTGTAGCACATGCGCATCAGGATGGGAGGGACGCAAATAGGATTTCACCAGTGAACATGTGTGTTTCGGTATGGGTGGAGCACAGGCCTGTTGGCGTACACATGAGGCTATTAATGGGGTGAAAAATGAATGTGTAAGCTGTGAGGCGAGTGATGGTGTATAATGTACTAATGCATTTTAAGTGGGCCGTGAATTTGCATATCAAGCTGAATTCGTCAACGTGGCGGTTTCATCTGTAATTTCACATCTCGGATGATGACAACGTGTTGGGGGCTATTTTAGTACATCTTAAATCTGGCAGAGCTAATGTATCTCCTCCATCAACTTTCCCATCTATCTTCTCTATACTTCGCAGAGGAGGGGTTTCCATGACAATTCTTTCTGTCACACTGGCCTGTTTTTGTTCCTGGGCCAAGGTTCCCAGGAACTACCCCATATTTGTAGTTTTGTCCCACATCCAAGACCTACTGTGCTGTAGTAGCCTACAGTATCTTGGTTTACATGGACACGTGTGTCTCTCCAAATGGAATCTTTCCTATTGACGGTACTAACTCTCATTCACTTATTTGCACGCATCGCAGTTGTTATGCCCAGACTCTGCACCGTTCTGATAATACATCTATTGCACAGTGGCTGTGCACAATAGATTACCGGCATCACACAAAATTTAAGACGGGACATGCGCATTATAACCCAAGCAGGAAGAAATAAGGTTTAACCATTTATTATTCTTTCAATCGGGTCATAGAATGGATTATACTACCCCTCTGCTTCAGAATGAAATTTCGATCGAATTTGCCGCTTCTCTTCCGATCATGGTGTTTAAATTGAGCATTTTCTTTCGGGTTGGGCTTTTAACCCAATTCCAATGGGAATAATAGGGTCCATGTAAACGTAGCTTCTGATTACTGTTGGGATGGAGCTTGCACTAACCAACTAGGCAACATAATATTAGAATTCATATTACAATTAGATTTGCCATGCACAATCACCACAATGTATAAATGCTAGAGGGCACCTCTGATCCAATACAGACGCAAACGCTGCATGCACACAACAATAAACAAACAATTGTCTTAAGTTCTCACATTGTTGGCAGCATTCTGGTAGCTGTGTTGCGTGCCTAAACAACATACTGTAAGCATATTTTCCCTTCCTTTTGTCCTAAATGCCCCCCCCCCGGTCTCCCAGGCGTCTACGCCTTTGGCTTGTTCACCACCACCATCTTCGTCAACGCCGGCCAGGTGGTGACCGGCAACCAGACGCCTCACTTCCTGTCCGCCTGCAGGCCCAACTACACGGCGCTGGGCTGCCAGTCGGCCGTGCAGTACATCACGGAGCGCCGCGCCTGCACCGGCAACCCGCTGGTCGTCATGACGGCGCGCAAGTCCTTCCCCTCCAAGGACGCGGCGCTCAGTGTCTACTCTGCTTTGTACACAGTGGTAGGTCACAGAGGGTTGTGAGGAAGCCTTGGCCTGGCAGAGAGTGGGGGGGAGAGAGAGGGAGAGAGAAAGTGAGAGTGTATAAGTACTGTATAATATATATATATATATATATATATATATATGTGTGGTGTGAATATTGTAGTTCTTCAAGAGACCTAAATATGCAGCACATTAGTTATAAAGACACTGTAATGTGTGCTATAAGACACTGTAATGTGTGTTAAGTGGTGAGAGAATGTGCAGACTAAACGAAACCCAGACGCAAGCATCTATAGCAGAGTAGAGCTCTGTGCCAGTGAAGCATCCTCAACATACAAACGATAACAACCAGGAGAGAGCATAGGACAACCCCGAACATGTGCAGTACAGTACTGTATACCCGCCCCTAGACACACACAGGTGCCCACTATAAGGAATTGGTGAGTTCAGTGTGTGTAGCTGGGGTGTGCTGGGGACATGAAAGGCTGCTTTCACATTTCTCATTGAGTATAGTTAAATGAGTGACACAGCGCCCCTCTAAATATTATGTGCCCTATTTTACGCCTGGCGCAGTGCGGCCCAAAGCGGGAACGCAAGTGTCTTTGCTAGTTTCAGACCGACGCAGTTGTCATTTTCCCATACAGCACCCACATTGTGTAAATAGCAAATGCACTTCTAAACATGAGGTGTGGTCTAGCACATTGCTTGGGCATTGCTATCTTGAGGCAGCGGAAAGTGATTGACCAGCAAAAACCTGGTGTAAAGTCAGCGCAAGGCATATTATCAATATGGTTTTGCCTATGGCAGCTGGACGTGTGTGCACTCTGCTTGTTACACATACAGGGGCGTGCAAGAGTGCACAAATATGCAAAGGATTAAAGATTAATAGAGTACAATGTGAAATATCATTAGTGTGTAACCTACATAAACATATTTTAGGAATCGTGCTATTGCCTAGATGCAGAGCTACTGCCCTGCATGCTTAAGATGTCCTTGCTTCAACACACCTGATTCTAATGAATGGGTCGTTATCGTTCTCTGCAGAAGCCCATTCATTTGAGTGTGCGTGAGACGTATATATCGTCAGGCATTCAGTCTGCTTGGACTGTTCGCGCACTTGTAAAATTATCCATGGCGCGTTGACTGTGCATGTGTTACAGGCTGAAGCCCATTACAGACGGCAGTATATGTCCTACTTACAGTAACTCACAATTGAGCGTTCTGGCGTATAAAAGATATTTATTAAGAGCTAATCTCTTAGTTATACCCATATTGTTTACGGGAAACGAGATAAACGAGAAAAATAATAGTTATAAATATCACACATTTCAACGCACTTTTTTAAATGCAGAAATAGCCGACTTGAAATAATTCTACAAAATGTTCAGTTGAACATGGATCTGAAAACTTAAATGCTTTTTGGGTAGTAAGAGCAACGATGTAGCTACTGGACAAACAATGTGTGTACGATTTGGGCGACGCATACAGTACCTGCATTTGCATGTGGTTAGGCCTGTGTCTTTACAGGAGCCTGCTTTGCTTAACCTACCCACAAAGGAGCACACAGTACGCAATGCCCAGAAGAAACAGCCAGGTTTCTATTCCATAATGCCACTCTGGCACAGAACACATGGGACATCTGTACTGTATGCTTTTGTTCTCAATAATGGCCCTTCAAGACCTCCATCGCTAAGACATCAGGGGGTATGGGGGTTAAGGCAATCAGCCTATTGTATCCTAATGTTGTAAAGACTGTATAGTCACACAGAATCTCTCTTATTACACTGGTGGTATTGGAAATGTAATAAAACCACTAGCTTAGTGTAACCAGACCAGATATTCACTTTGTGAATATGGTCTGGACACACTCCATTGGGAAGTGTTAATAGTTGTTACCCTCCTACTAGGTGTAGATTTCTGGTTAATTTAGAAACAATTGGACAGCATTAAACCAATTGGTGTTGTTACAGTTGTCTTGATCGCTTCAGCTAGCTTTACGACATTTTGAAACACACTTGACTTCAACATCATCACCATCCTGATTGGTCTGCCAGCAGGGTGGCTGTGCAAGCACTAGTGCGAACAGGGTTTCCAGATTATATCTCAGAGAAAATTGAGCAGATAGCAATAGTTGGGGCGGAGCCAGGCAAAAAAAAAAAACACAGCAATTGCATTTTTTCCTCTCCAGTGGAAAACCCTACAGTGTAATGAATGATTTATGTGTACCTAAAATATTAAATGCTAAATGAGTACTAACAGTAGCTGCTACTGTATGTACTCATTTCGCTTTTAATATTGGCTGCTGAGTAGCAATACGTAACAGTATGTAACATTCAAAACAGCATTAGCAAATATGTGTAGCACTTAAATAGCTATGATAGAGTGGGAAATGTAACTACAAAAACTGGTCTTGTACACTATAGTACTACTGGGACAAGTAGAGCTATGAGGCTGGACTCTAAACTTGGCATTAACACGGCGAGCAGTCTGGTCTATGTTCCAGCCATATCCGTAAGTTTCAGCGCCCAAAGGCAATGGAACAGAAGACTTGGTAAAATAAAACAAGTTTAACGATATGAAGTAGGCTAGGCCTATTTATAAATAGCCTACTTGTCTACATGTATCGTAAAACCTAGAGATAAAGGGCATAACTCTACCCCAAAAAACTTTTTGTTGGGTGACTATAAAATTTTTATGAAAGAAGTGGAATAAACATTTATTTTAATCACACACAAACCATCAAATCCTTTTGCCTGCTTGTGTGTGTGTGTACGTGCCTATATATGTGTACATGCCTGTGTGTGTGTGCGTGCACCTCCACAGATGTACGTGACCCTGGTGTTCCGGACCAAGGGCACACGGCTGACCAAGCCCACGCTGAGCCTCACGCTGATATGTCTGGCCATGTTGGTGGGCGTGGTCAGGGTGGCAGAGTACCGCAACCACTGGGCGGACGTCCTAGCCGGCTTCTTCACCGGGGGGGCCATCGCTGTCTTCCTGGTGAGGAGGTTAGGGGTCGTGGGGGGTTGTAGGGCAGCCATGGAGACATGGTGGTGTGGGGCACAGAACCTGTGTGGACATCACAGCTGCTGCGCCAACTACTACTGCCTAGGAGCCTTAGGGAGAGACGTGAGGATCCCTAGGAGCGATAGGGAGAGACGTGAGGATCCCAAGGAGCGTTAGGGAGAGATATGAGGATGCACTCTCTAGGAGCCTTAGGGAGAACTACTGTATGGGGATGCACTCCCTAGGAGCCTTAGGGAGAACTACTGCATGAGGATGCACTCCCTAGGAGCCTTAGGGAGAACTACTGTATGATGCACTCCCTAGGAGCCTTAGGGAGAACTACTGCATGAGGATGCACTCCCTAGGAGCGTTAGGGAGAACTACTGTATGAGGATGCACTCCCTAGGAGCGTTAGGGAGAACTACTGTATGAGGATGCACTCCCTAGGAGCGTTATGCTGGTTACATACTGGATGCGTATTTTCCCTACAATGCGTAGTTTTTTACGCAACCACAATGCAACTACGTTCTACGTGACAACTCCTTATTACAGTTGGTATCCATGGTGATGCTAGCAGGTCCAAGGGTCGGTCCTGGTAAGCTAACGTAATGAACCCTGAATGAGACTGACATTGCTCCAGGGGAAATGTGGTTATTAATATAGTACAAGTGCAATTTTAGCTACAGACAGGTCACGTTTACGCATGTGTTTTCACTGCATGTGTTTTCACTGCATGTGTTTTTACTGCATGCGTTGGGATCTTTTCCAAGATGTGCGTAGCCTGTCACCTGACGCTACTACATACGCAACACAATGTTGCAAGCTCCACGCTGCGCCCCAAAGAAAATGAATGGAAGTCCTGTGAAACGGTACGCTACTACGCATCCAGTATGTAAGGGCCGCTAGGGAGAGATATGAGGAGCTCTGCTGTGGTCCGGAGCAGCACTGAAGAGCACAGGGCCAGCTGGATATGAGAGCAGGTCAGTCACACACACTGAGGTGAGTCTCTCTCTCTCTCTCTCTCCCTCTCTCTCTCTCTCTCTCTGCCTCCCCCTCCAGGTGACCTGTGTGATCAACAACTTCCAGCAGATGCTGCCTGCGCCCCCTCCTCCGCGTCCCCAGCGCCCAGAGTCCGTGCTGGGCATGCCCATGGTGACCCTGCCCTGCGTGGAGAGTCCACTCGAAAAGTTAAGTGGCCCTCAGGTAAGGGGAGGGGTGGGCGTGAGGCAGGGCTACGCACGCACACACACACACACACACAGCCAAAGCCCTTACCTGTCCTTGTTAGCAGACTTTCCCCTCCAGACTGAATAAAAAGTGTGTGTGTGTGTGTTGGGGGACGCACAGACACACGCACGCACGCACACACACACACCCCCCCCCCCCCCCATATAAATATATGTTTGCCCAGATCCACACATACACCTCCCACCCCAAAAACCAGAAAGAGGAAAAACGCACACAACAGAATCTTCTTACAGGTGTACTGAGTCTAACTGACTTAAAGTGAAAAGGCAGAGGTCTATATCCAGACACACATTGGACTCCACCCGTCTCTTCCCCCACCAGCACACCAGTCAGGGCCTACAATAAGAGATTGAATGAGAAATGCATTGAATAGGTGTTAAACTCGCTCATATCTGTTAGATTGAGGTGAAAATCGTACTCTAAATACGATTTTCACACTTTTAAACCTCAAGCCGTCCCTGTTATAATCTGATAGCACTTGAAGTATCCTGTAGGTGTGACACGAGCAGTGATTATGTTCCATCCAGAGGATAGACTCCCCGCTCTACTGTAAATGCTTACTGGTTGAAGGAGCCGCTGCCTGGCTCCTAAAGTGTACACCGTTGCACATTTTCTAGTTATCGGAGGTTTTGGGAGACCCTTTATCTCTTTGATGTGAGTCAGCGTTTTGTCTGACAAAATGGAGGTGTAATTTACCAACCTGAGGAAGCGTTGCCATTTAATGGAAAGCAGATGGCTGGAGGCAAAACCTAAGATGAATGTGGCTGAATCCCGAGTGAACAGAAGCGGAGGGGAAGGGAAAATGAAACCGTCTCTAGGGGTAGCCGTTGTAGGAGTCCACCGTGCAGTATTACTATCTGCCCTTCATCAGTAATGAAACGATTCCTCTCAGAGGTGCAGCGACAGGGCAGCAGGTATTAAAGCGTCTAGGACATCGCACTGAAACGGTGCAATGCAATATACAGTATGATGACGTAAAATGTACTGTATTGTTAAGCATATAGTCAGAATGCTTCAGTGTCTAATGGGAAGTACAGGCTTTTGAATCCAGTTTATGATTGGTTGTGGTTGCTGAGTCATGATCCTTCCAGAGCAGTACCACAACACAGTACTATCTACAGACATGGGAAGCCCCAGTACTGCAATATATGAATAAACTGTGTATTTGCAGTAAAATAATATTGTGATGAGACTTTTCAGGTCACTGAAAGGTCACTTAGATTACACATAGTAATAGTGCGGTGCTTGTGTTACCATGGTCTTTGAAGACATTTCTACTATGGCTGCTGTTTTGTGTGTGCTGTGGTGTGTGTGTCCCTCACTAACCCCCGTTACCCGGTTGGCTCTCTCCCCCTGTCTCTCACCTTGCCCTCTCCCCCTCTCTCAACCCTTTACGCCTCACTCTCCTCCAGCATCCAGCACTCTCCTCCTCCTCCTCGCTGCCCTACAACGCCTACGTTCCGCCATTCTAACCGACTTTCCCGCCCCTCTATCTCTCTCTCTCTCTCTCTCCCTCTCTCTCTCTCTCTCTCTCCCCAGTGTGTTTCACTGTATCTGTTTCACTCCTTGATTCATTCCTCACCTAGAACATCTCTCTTGATTATCCTCTCTTCACTTCTCTCTCTCTCTTTCCCTTCACCCCCTCCTCCTCCTCTCTCTCCCTCTCTCCCCCTCCCTCTCTCTCTCTCTCTCTCTGTTTCTCACTCCTCTCTCTCCCCTGCAGACTGCGCGGGGCTCTCGGTTCACTGAGATCACATGACCATCAGCCCTGTCGGTTCCCCTCCACCCCGGATGTCCTGATACCGTCTCGCTGCATCACCAGCGAGGTCTAGACGCGGCGGCGGAGGAGGAGGAGCGGCCGCGGCAGCAGCAACGTCACCCGTCCCGCTGTGCAGCTCGCCAGGCGGGCCGCTGTGCCACCCTGCACCGCTCCTTCTCCACGCAGGTCTAGACCTCCGCTCATTCACACACACACACACAGCTTTTCGCAAACACACTCGGGCCCCCCCCCCCCCTTACATTGTCTCGATCACGACCCCCTGGGGAACCGACAGGTGAACTGTTTTCAAGACTTTGCTCTTTGCTGGGAGCGCCAGTACAGCCAAGAGACTTCTCAGCGTGACATCTGGACATTTACCACACTGTCAATTTCTCTCTCTTTCTCTCCCTTCTCACAACTTGTCTTTCTGCACGAAGGCGAGGGAAGGACAGACCGCCTGCACACTGTAGCGGTGTGCTTCAGGAGGACACTCCACAAAGAGCTGTGACTCCCCGGCCCGCGGCAGGAGGGCCCCTGCTGAGTCAGCGGGGCCTCAAACAGTCCTCGTGTCTCATAAGTGAGACAAAGGCCACCGCCTTTCACTAGCCAGCCTCACTGGAGCAGCAGTGCACCAACACATCCATTCAGCCGTTCTCTCTCTCTTTCTCTCTCTCTCTCTCTCTCTCTCTCTCTCTCTCTCTCTCTCTGTGTCCCTCGCTCTCTCTTAAACTCAGTGCTGTCGGTGTAGCAGGGCCCTATAGTGAGTTTACTCAGATCAAACGGAGCTGGTTGATGTGGCTCGGCAGACGCTCCAGACACAAGCAAGCGGGATCAGAGTGCAGTCAGTCTTCGTCTCTTGGCATTTCCCCATCCACCCCCCACCCCCCCTCTCTCTCTCTCTCTCTCTCTTTGATAGCTGCAGCTCTGCCAAACGTGACATCAAACGCAAATAGGTTGGCTGTGGCAAAGTGAGAGGCGAGCCCCAATGGCAGGTAGCGCAGCAGACGCACGTCACAGCCCGGCTTCGTTTGTTTATTTGTATTTGTGTGCTTTTTTTTTTTTATTGAGTCCTTTTGTCTTTGGAGTATTTTGGGTGACACTGGTTTCACGAAGCCTGTCGGAACGGCCCGGAACTGTGTCAGCCACGCTTCTGAATCGAGTGCCGGCTGCACATCGGGCCGCTCGTGTAATCGCTGGTGTTCATTTCCCCCGAAAATCTCAGACGTGATTCTATTTTTCGGGCGCGCGCGTGTGTGTATATATAGCATGCACGATGCGGTTGCCGCGAGCGCCGCTGTTGTGCATACGGCGGGACAGCTCTGCCAGATTGTGATTTGCACACCTCCTCAGAGTGTGGCTGTTTTCATTATCCCGACCTCCTCCTCCTCCTCCTCCTCCTCCTTCTCCTCCCACTGTTCCGTTTCCTCTTGTTGTTGTTGTTGTAGCTTGACTGTAAACTGTGCTGTGTTAACGTTCCCCTCTGCTGGACAACACACGTGCGCATGTGCGTGAGCTCACACACACACACACACACACGTGGACACACACGTCCTCATCCTTGTCACCTACAGTATCTTCCTATCCCCGTTCTCCTGTATGACTTTCTTAAACGTGCGTGTATGTTGTTTTTGTAAATAGTTCTTTTTTTTGTATTGACAATGTGATTTTTACAAAAGCAACTCTCTCTTAGTGTTGAGGCTTGGAATTGGGACTGTGGATAGACGTAACCTAGTGTGTATGAAGGTGGACCACCCTGAAAAAACACTGGATTGCCAACAAGCAAGCTGTTTGTCTTGAATCATCTTATTTCTGCAGAATTGTCCAAGATAATACTGTATGTCACAAACTCATGTTCATAATATAGACCCATAGTCTGTTTTGGGGTGGTACATTTTGGTACCAGTGAGTTGTAATTTTTCATCTGTCATTCAATCTCTAGATAACAACTGTTCGTTTTGTCACAGGCAGGGTTAGCAATGCTCTCTCTTTCTCTGTATTGATAAGCTTGTATGTATTAATTTCTACCATTTTTAATTCAGTTAACAGAGGTATGCATGTACAGCCAAATGTAAATCACTATGGTAAACTTTGTGATATTACAGTCATTCTGCTTAGCTCCACTTGTCTTATCTTATTGTCACTTGTCTTGATATATTATATACAGTACTACATAATAAGCACAAGCTATTTGCAGTATATCCCTATGTTTGTGTTCATTACCAGAAAATGTGTATTTTTCAGGTGGGTACGCTTTGTATTGGTTAATGGTTTGCTGCCCCGTTTTGTCTAAATGTATTACAAAGCTTAAGTGCCGTAACTACGCAAACTGTCAAACTGAGAACAATTACTTCAATTTTTTTTTTAACTGGTCAGTTTTGTAGTTTCTGCAATTTGTAGACGTATTTTCTCAGAAAAACCAAATTGAACTCTGAAACTTTTTCACTAGATAAATCATATATCAAGAAGTTCATTTTTAGTAAGAACTCAATTTTGACCAGATACGTAGTTACCGCGGTTAGCCTTTGGACAGCAGTATAGGCAAATTCAGTCAAATTTAGATTTGTGACCATGTGCTGTACTGGAAGTTATTCTGACATATTGTCAGTAATCTGTCTATCCAGTATGTTTAATCAAGCATACAATTAATCCTGAGCAAAAGAAAATGATTGGGGCGGGGGAGAAATGCTTTCTGGCATACAACTACTGTAAATAATTACCTTCTCCAGGAATACCCTGATTCTCTCTGAGTTTGAAAAGGTTGTGCTCTCGCTGAGAAGAAATATTAACACCACCGTTTTATTGTTCTTTATATTCCACAGTTTCTAAAGTCAAATCATTTCACTTAGGGATTAAATACAATGCATATGTCTGACACATGAATACAAAGAAGCATCATTTTCTGTCAGAGCATTCTGATGGGTGAAACACATTTCTTTTGATCTTGTGACAGCATAGCCCATGTTTTATAAAGATCTGTCTGATGAGAACAATAAATGGATATTGCAATAACAAATGCCTGTTTCCTTTGTGTGTGTGTGTTTACATATTCTTTTGTCATCTTTTGTGTTGGATTTGGACAATTGAGGTTGGTTTGGAGAGTTGTGCTTGTATGTTTGAGAGAGACTGTTCCCATCTATACTGTACATTAATAGCATGTCACATTTCATATTGCTTATGGACAAGATGGGTCCTCATAAATAAAATATCCACGTTATTATGTCACATGATGTTTATAAAAGAATGTGTATCTGAAGCATCAAATGTCTGCAGTAGGCAATTCATACATTTAGTGGTGTCTCCCCTGACAACCAACTAACTACAACCAGGTTCAGTAGCATTGAGAAAGCCGGCCAGGTATGGGTTTCTAGAAGAAGCTGAATTCCCAGGGTGTGATGGCTCTGTACTGCCACCATATGGTCAGATAATGTCAAATGGGTTTGAAACTAGAATCGTTTGCGGTTAATAATTCCATTGTGAAATGTATCCTAGTGTAATCCCAATCAAATTAAATGTTATTGTTGTATTAAGTCTATCATATCCTGAATATACCTGTAGCCTAGGAATTGCAGTTAATTTAATATTAGCTGGTTTTGTGCAGGCACATGTAATTTATGATTATACATAATTAATAATTATACATGTATATTTAAATATGAAAGACATCTCTAAATGTAATAATATTTTACAATATAATAACCTAGACATGTGTGAACAGGACAGAACCTGTGCATTTTATTTGTGTTATGTGTTTTTTTATGAGCTTGAAACAATGCCCTCTTTATACAATATCATAAAACTTCATCTTACAACCGCAAGATGGCAATATACAACGCGTTTCCCTGCTTTACTCTTGAAATAACCATATAGTTATATGAATGTAACAGTAGTTTATAACGCTGATCTAGTCAGATACGATGGGTTCCTTGCACATAAAGAGATTTGTCATTAAATGAAGGGAACAATTGCAGCGGATAATGAGAAGTGCACCTGTGTACGCTAATGAGATATAATGAGATCCATTTTCTTAATGTCACAGATAATGAAAAAATCACTTAGACATGAATTATTAGGCAGCCTTCAATTCACATACTCAACACCCATTTCATTAATGATGAGTGTTACTTCAGTAGAATTTAGAATTTTAGGATACCTCACGAGCGAGACAGGGCAAAAGAGAGAATGAAGGAGTAGCCAGGCTAATAACATCACAAATTAAATGTATGATCAAATAACGTTTACAGTATGGATGACACTAATTGCTGCCGGCGCAATGCTCGAGATTTAAGAAATGTGCACCTGCAATCCCTTAAAATCTCTGCTTGGCTGAATATAAACGACCACCAAACATCCCGCTCAGGGAGGTTCAAAGAACGACGCCCGTTCCATGGTGAGACCCGCTGCGTCTTCCAGCTAAGCGCTGACTTGCCCATGCTGCAAGCCTCATTAGTGTGGGCAACGCCACTCTCGGTTGGTTTGTTGGGAATTTATAGTCAAAGGAATGCTTCTTTGCATTCCAATCGCGCCATCGTTTTTGATTTTTATTTATTAAATTTTTTTTCCCAGAGCAATTTATTTAATTTCATTTTCAAATAGTAGCCTACTCCCTATGGGTTTTCCTCGCGTACGTGCTCAGTGTGTCCAAGTGCTTATCAACAAGCAAGCAGAGAGATGCACGGATTGTTGGACGCTTTTGAGAGAAGTCTAGAATATTTACAATATCTACAGTATAGGCTATCTTTTGTTTTAGCTCATAAGAGGGCGATTGGCTAAACAATGTAGCTTTCGGTTGTAGAATTGTACATATATGCGTATCTGAAAATACAATGCGTTAGCCAAAAGCTGCCAAGTGTGGTGGTAGGCATATAGGCCATTTTTTCTATTATTTTATTAGGGTATACGTTTTGTTACATTCTATGTTCCACATTTTACACCTAGGGGACTTAAAAGTTATTTGTTATACTTCTAAATCCAAAATAACCAAATTATTTCCTATTGGTTATTGTTTCGCTTTCCAAGTCCACGTTCACACCAACGCGTGTGGGTGTGGGGGCTGAATAAATACACTAGGCTATACAAAACGCAGAACGAGGCAGCACGGACAATTATGTGCGACTGACTGACAGCACACAACGGGGCTTTTCCCACTCAAAACGTAAACACGTCGAATCCACTCTGTTCCCTCGTCTGCGTTGGGGACACTAGGGACATTCAGGCAGGGGCGATTCTAGGACCAGACCGTTAGAGGTGCTCAGACCCTAATGGGAATGTGAGCTGTGTGCCTATACAGCCGCTAATGGGAATGTGATCTGTAAGACCTATACAGCCTAATGGGATACAAATACGTCTAAATCACAAATATCACTGTAGGCCTATCAATAAATAATAAAGCAATAATTAATATGTTTCTATGTGGGCATTTGCTTTGGCCTAAGGCCTGTTTAAACATTGGTGAGGAATGTTTATGGGTGCACCCCAAGGACATTTTTAGCATCAAACACTTCCATTTCCTGCATTCTGATTAATTTCTATGCACCAATTTGTACCTTTAATGCACCCATTTATGGCAGAAATTACTTTATGTAAAGGTAAATAAAAAAATTCTGGAACAGGTGATGATTTAACAAATGATGAAATAAGGCTCAAGCATTTTGTATTGCTTTCAAATTGTCCTGTATATCAACTTCTCTAATATATGATGAGTCAACATACAGTACAGTAGGCATGCTTTACGTTTTTGTTGTAGTGTACTTAGGGTGAGTAACCTCTTTAAATGGCATGTGGCACACGTACAAATCAATGATAAATTAATACATTTTAATGATTTACTAATCCCCATTTTCTGCACATTCAAACATCACACATTGGCCTACAATCAAATCTGTGTTGTGTAGGGCTGGCCCGAATAACATTTTACAGACTTCGAATTCTCGTTGGTATTTCCATACGAGTGTTCGATACTCGTTCTCTAAACTCAACTAAAAACACATTTCATAACTTATAAGTTAAAGAGGGCAGTCAGGACTGTTTGTGGGCTTTCAATTGGCTGTACTCTATGCACACAACTGTAGTCTACAATAGCAGGCAGATTTGTCAGGAGGGAGTTTTTGATAGTTCTTATATCTAGAAAAAAAAAGTA
>JAODUH010064714.1:0-31928 GCA_027564835.1 Typhlichthys subterraneus
TTAAAATCAGTGTTGGGCAAGCTACATTGAAAATGTAGTGAGCTGAGCTACCAGTTACGTTAAATGAAGCTTCACTATTATTAATGAAAATGTTTAAATGTGGGGTCTTTGTGAAATCGCCTAGTGCAGTAGTTTGTTCTAGTTTCATACAGAGCAAAGTAGCTGCAGCTTCACCATGTTCACGTTGTGCTCTGCACTCTATTAGTGGCCCTGAGTGGATGTAAGGGTTCGTACTCTGGTAGCATTCAGAAGTGTATCTGTAAACCATAACGTGATTTATAGAGCAATACCTTATGCATTCTGTAGCTCACCTGTAGCAAGTGTAGTGATGTAAACACTGGTGCCACAGGCTCTCTCCTCATAGTCTTTGTTTCTCTACCCGCAGCATTCTGAATAGGCTGCAGCTGTTTAACACTCTTTTTGGGAAGTCTAACAGAGAGCATTGCACTATAAATCGAGGACTGTAGTTTTAATTACTTTTTATAATAATAATAATTATAATAATGTACTATATACTGAAAATGTAATGTATATACCGTATATAATTAGTAAATTTCCTAAATGCGTTTCCCAACCTTTCCTGAAAAAGAACAGTTAAAGGTGTCAAATGCACTGTACAATAGACTGTTTTATTGTCCGCCCTGTTTGCCCTTGACAATGCTGAAGGACTACACTGCAGTCGTAACTGGGACGGCTGGCTATGCTGGGAAGATACTCCAGCAGCGAGCTACGCCTCACAGAACTGCCCAGATTATTTGGACAACTTGAACTCCACAGGTGAGAAGTGCAGCTTCTGTTTCTGGCCTGCATGCTTTGTTAACCTCCCATCATGAATACATTCACATGCAACAGAACCCCCACACACTGCATTTAAAGAGTCATGGCATCAAATAGTCATCGCTGAACTGTTCACGGAGATCGGCGGTACCGAGCTTTACCACCCCCCCCCAAAAAAAACTGGACAGTTTGGGCAAAATGCATCTGAGAATGTGTTCCATGTGTTTTGTATACTGGACAGTGATCTTTTTATTTCAGAAAGGGTGACCAGGCTCTGTGGGGAAAACGGACAGTGGTTTCACCATCCACTTACCAACAGGACATGGTCCAATTATACACTCTGCATTGCTGGCACTAGGGAGAACATCAAGGTATTGTTAATGGGGTGTATTATCTTTCCACTGGGGGCAGAGAAAAGGTGTCTATCTGATACACATACAATAATGGTACTAATGAAGGCCTGCACTTAACCAACGGATTGTTTATGAGCAAAAGAGGAGGTGTTTTACACTTAACACAAGCCTATCCACTGTAAAGCCACTACAGAACTGTTGCCAATATGTGTTGTATGGTGCGTGGTGACGTAACTGTTCAGATTGAATCACTGTAGTCTTGTTACGGTTTGTCTCATGCGTGTTTAGCATGCAAAAATTAGCATAGGATTTTAGTGAAAGCACAAAGTTGTAAGTGTATTTTTTTTATCTGCCCCTAGGTTACAGGCAACACGGAATTAGAACCCACCGATAAAACTGGGATTAACCCCATGGTCAACTCTCAAGATGAGGAAATGAAAAGGAAGAAGATCCTGGATGTCCAATATAAATGCTTTGAGAGAATGAACCGTGATCCACCTTATAACAAGTCAGGTACTGCAGCAAACGTTACAGCTGTTTGTCTTCACGTGTCTGTGGTTTTCACCTGTTCCAAAGCCTCACAGTATGTTGAAACCTTTCAGTGTAATCATTATTTTTTTTGATGTTCATCTACTAGAATTGAAGGCCACGTTTGGTCAAAAACTAGGACCAACAATGTAAATGTAATTCATTTGAAGCTGAGAGATGGTCGACATGCTCAACAATATATTTCAGTATTCTATTGAGCTTGATGAACCCTTCTGCCAGTTCTTAACTGGTTTCGGTGATGGTGATTGGGGTTTTTATTTCTGTCCTTTTCAATACTGCGTCTAGGGCTGCACTGCAGCCGTATCTGGGATGGCTGGCTGTGCTGGGAAGACGCGCCTGCAGGAACCTACACGTCACAGAACTGTCCCAATTATTTTGCTGACTTCGACCCCACGGGTGAGCTTTTGCAAATGTGTCCTGACGCCTTGATGAACGGCTCTGATTGAGTCTTTTAACCTTGCCAACCTCCACCCGCTGAGAGCTGGGATGAAATACGTCAACACAAAGGAAACAATATGCCTCTTATAAGTACACGTCTCAGATACTCTGGATATGCCCTTGTAGTTTAAACTCCAGATATACCAATTGGCTCTCTACAGACAGATTCTATGCTCCCATCTTCTCTTCCGTTTGAGACACACTTGTTTTTAACAGTGAGCTGCTGAGGAGGCTTGGGGTTCCTGGGGTGCTATAAATCAATTGAGGAGGGTACAAATATGTCCATCCATGTTTCATATGGTACCATTTTTGTTGTTTCAGAAAAGGCAACAAAGTACTGTGGGGATAATGGCCAGTGGTTTCGTCATCCAGACACAAACAGGACTTGGTCCAACTACACACTCTGCAATGCAAACACAAAGGATAAGCTAAAGGTGAGGCATCATGGGTAAGACCCCTCTATAGCCTTTAGGACAGATCTTGAATGATGCTTAAACTAATTGAGTTTAACCAATTTTGTATTAATACAATAACATATGTCCAGTTAGCAATAATAACAAATGAACAGAATAATATTTCCCACAGTTTGAGAATGCCTAAAATAATGCCAGCATAAGAGTCTAAGAATAGAGATAGACTCTGAACCCACCAGTGCACACAGCAAGCTCATGTCTATGTTATAGACTATAAATACACTGTCAGGCTTGGCTTTTCTATTATACAGTGTTTGATAGAAATTCAAAATGGGGACAGCAATAAATGTACAGGTTTGACTGAATGTTTAGTTATTTTACGTTTGGTTTGTCCAGCTTTGTGTGTTGAAATAAAACAGAGGGACAAGACACACCTCTGCTTAGCTCTTCTTGGATAAACATTTGTCATTTTGCAGACCTTTGTAGCTTAAGGTATCCAGAAACCTGGCAGCCATCTCAACATTTTATTCTGTCAGCAGGAGTCAGACATGAGAATAATGGGAAATGGGTATATTTGCTGTAGCTGCCAATAAATATGATACTAGGAAAAGTAATTATTCATTAGATTAAATAGACAAAACATATGCACTGCTCCTCTGTCGACTGTAAAGACATTATAGATAATTGTTAGATTTAGTCAAGAAAATAAAACTGTCAGCAGAAAATACCAGATACAGATAAGTCAATTATGTTTTTATAGTTTAGTATTCAAGCGCAGTTCTGTGTAAAATTAAAAATTGTTTTTTTATATTGTAAAATGTGTTGTTATTACAGTACATTACATATTAAAAAATAAAATGTGATATTTGTTAGCTTAATATTTAATATGAAAGTGTAAATCAAATACGCGCGACAACAATCAGTCTCTGCCTTCACGTAACATATTGTGTGTTCTTTATACAAAGTAACTAATAATCTGATCTGATGTTTTCATTTGTTTTGTCTTTGCAGTCGGCATTCATTCTGTACTACATGGCGATCGTGGGTCACGCTTTGTCCATAGCCTCCCTCATCATCTCCCTGGCCATCTTCTTCTACTTCCGGTAATACAGCACACGTGTGTCATTAGTAGCTTGTCCTGCATACCTGGATTTAATCAAATCAAATTAAAATAAGACATTTGTCAAATGCACAGTGACGGAGAATACAGTGATAAAACACTTGGGATATGTAGAAGTTGAAGATTAAATTTGTAAAAAGGTGAAATCATTACAGATACAATTATTTTAAAATAATCTAATTCTATACGTAGACATGTCTGGTAAAGTAACTAACACTAGAGTGAATCATAGAGGCACTCTCCAATGTGATTTGGTTAAGGGATTGTTATATAAAGAACACTATATTCTAAGAAAATATTTTCTGTAATAATTATTTTATGAAGTGAAATATTTGCAGCCTATATAATTGTTGCCAATATTTAATTTTTAAACAAATTAAATGAATTGCCACTGAATTCTTGACCTCAGCTTTACAATATGTCCCCTTCATTTCATGCTGACTTGGATAGCTATGAAACTACATGTTCGGCATATTAATGTTATGGTTATTTAGGCGTTCAGAATTGAAGTGCTCTGAACCCTAACGATATCGAGGAATGAGCTGGTGACATTTTCTTAATGGAAACATGCACCTCATGATCTAATACTGCATATGGAAACAAACATGTATTTAAATGGAACAGAATGGCGTATCAGAGTGAAGCTTTACAGCTATAATGGAATCCTAATTTGTACTGGTATTAGCATACATAAAAGTGTACTGTATGCTTTTGTGGAAAGTTATTAGTGTAATAACTACACTAATAATTTCCCAGAAAAGCAAGTGTATAGTAGTAGTGTAATTTAAAGGTCTATTCCTGGAAGGCAAGTAAGGAAGATAATTACCGTACATTTTTAAAGAGACTTCGTTTGGAGAAACTTTCAGAAGTGAATGTCTCGGGTGGAACACTATAACTTAATGCACTCTAAAAAGACTTCAGAGTTACTTTTTGGGTCTAGTAGCCAGAGTGAGAATGCTACTTTTATGGAGCTGGACATTTTGGAAGAGTGGAAAGGTGTTGTACAGAGTGAAACATCTTCAACAAGCTTCAAAGTGCCGCAAGCTTTTCTACCTTCCTGTTAATCAACCGGTGACATTTAGTGCCTGCACATTCTCGCACTTCCCAGAGGCCACTAAACCCTGTGACGAAACTCAACCTCCAGAGATTCCTTCACTGCTCTGCAACCATAAAGAAGTTGTCATGATTGTCAATTTAAGATCTCAGTGAATTAGCAATGAAGGTGCCGTTTCAAATAGGAACACAGATTTTTCATGATGGCTGTACGATCTTTATAGCCCAGTCTTTAAAAGTCAAAGTCTTAATGTTGTGTTATAAGATCCAGATGTGGTCTACTCTGGTATGTGATGGCGTAGGCCTGAGTTGCACTGTTTATATTTATGACTCTACACTGACACTGTCAGGATTCCTTGATAAGAAATAGTCATGTTTCCATGGTAAAAATACATACATTCATATACACAGTACAGGAACTGTCATGTTACTTACTTAATAATCTAGGGTTAGATTGTTTCAGATAAAGGTTTCTCTCTCAAATATGCATCAGGTCCCACATATTCTGATTCACTGTGATTAATTCTGATTACTGCGTCATTTGTGGAAAGTTAAAGGGACTGTGTCTCCCATGATACTGTTGAATGATGTAGGAGTGTTTGAATGGTAAACCGACTACATTTACATAGTGCTTTTTTAACCTTCCGGCCATTCAAGGCACTGTACAGGATTACCTCACATTCACCTGTTCACGGTGGTGCCATACAAGATACCAACCACCGGGAGCAGTTAGTGTTAGATGTCTTGCTCAAGGACAAAGAGTTAGCAGGGTTTGAACCACCGACTCATGGATTATGTGTAGCCCCGCCGTACCCGCTGCGCCACTGTCACCCCTTTACTTTACTGCTGTAGCACAATAGCAATATTCAAAAACCACACTTTTATTTGAAATCATACTAGCACATAAATCAGTAATATATTAATATACCACATGATGACTTTATTACTTTGTCACAATATAATAATTGAATCATGTGTCACATTGTTTTTACACTTTCATTAGACTTGCTTACATTTTAATCCAAATATATAACTATGAACATTATCATATCTTATTTCTTTTAAGATGATAAAAAATTATGATATTTTTGAAAAATTTAGCTTTATTTTTATTTTTAAACAAGCACCTGGCAACTCATTGGATTGGTTGACAACCTGTATTATGATATCTCTCCACAGGAGTCTGAGCTGCCAAAGAATCACACTGCACAAGAACCTCTTTTGTTCCTACGTGCTCAACTCTGGCCTGACACTTATCTACCTTATAACTGTGGTCAACAACCCTGAAGTTGTGGGCCAAAATCCGGTGAGCTCGGTCAAATGGTTTTCTCATTTGCTGAATGGCTTCTGAGCAGATGTTAACTATTCCCCTGTGCCATACACTGTAGAAAGTAGATCTAGGACATCCTGCTTCAAAAGACAATCAATTATAATAAAATAGAAAATAGAATTCAGTAAGGATAATACCATAAATGTTAATAATCTTGCTAATTTAAATGAGACCCAGATGCATTCATAAAATGTGACATTCATAAAAACTGAAAATCAAACATTGCTATGGGAGTAAACTTTTTTGGACAATATATTTAAAAAACAAAATGCAATTCAGTTTTATATCAATTGTCTAATTCGACATGTACCTTCTTGTGCTATATCTTTATATCCACAAACATTGCCCAGAGCATTTAGATGTTCCTGTCAGAGCGTTGAAACACTACCATTAGAGAGCAAAGAGACCGTTGATTTCCTGACGGGAATTCGTTAGAGCCCACGGTTTGTTAAGGTGAACATGATACATCTGTCCCTAAGGAATGTTTCTATCAGTAGTGAACTTTAATTCAGGTGTTACTTTTCAATTACCATACATAATATTGCAATCTTTTAAGCACATAAGAATCGTGACAATATAGCTTTAGTCCTGACATGTACTAACAGCTTGTTCTGACCTGATGTTATGTAGACATTAGCACACAAATAGACATGCACATATTGCTATATGTAGATACTGTAGCAATTAAAGGCAGGTGAGGTCGTTTAGGTGAAATGGTAAATGTTGAATAATGTGGTCCAGGGATTAAATTGGGCCGTTACATAAGGGCTGGGCTCCAACACTTTCAGTAGGCAAACCTTTTTAAATTATTTTGAAGGAGTCTCCTGCATTTTACAAGCGTCTCCCCCGCAAATAGTAAACAATCTCCCGGAAAAGCTAAGCAAAATCTAGCGGCAGCTGAATTAGCCTTTTAAAATGATTAGACATTTAAAATATTAATGCATGTTGTGTGAAATATAAACAGACGATCAAAGATAGAAGCAAAAACAACATCTTATTTCAAACGTTGGCATAAAATCTCACAGTATCAGCCTAAACTTTGGAGCACCCACAAAGACTTCTTTGGCCAGAAAAGATACTAGAAAAACATATTTGATGCTATTTTATCATGTTTTTCTAAATCTATCTGGCACAACCTCACTGGAGTGTTTATACAGATTCCCCATCTGAATGTATCCAAGAAATAATGTGGACAGAACGGGAAATAGGTGGGAAAGTTACCATTGGTTGGCACAGCCCTGATTATGAATAGGGAAGAAAACCCCCATATCATGCTCGGTTTGAGTTTCCGTGTGTCTTCTACGGAACATCTTGAAAGTTCAGCGTCAAAGACTTATGGGTCTATTCTACACTGGAGATTTGTTACCTCTCTCTAGTATGTTATAAGGGAGAGCAGCATGGCCTGCCAGCAGCATGGGGGAGAGGAGTGACTGCCTGGAGCTCAGGTCAAACCAGGGAGGAGACCTGCTACACATTCTGTAGAGCCTCCATTTGAAAGACAAATACATGCGTTCATACATACGGGGGCCAGCACAATCAGCCACATTGTAGTGTATTTGTGTTTGATTTGTAGTAAATGCATTTAAAATGCCAAACCTAGAAACAAAAATAGATGCTAAACTATGATAACATAGCATCTATATTTTATGTGGAAACCGAGACACAGTTTAGAGTGGACAGAAATATATTGGTCCTCTTTTATCACTTTTATCACATCCTGTGCGGAGAGTATACTACATTTTTTCTCATTATTATTCTCATTATCAAAACATTTTAAAAGCAACCTACGTAAGATAGTCAACATGTCCAGTAAGATCGCCTGGCAACAGTAAAAATGGCCTGTGTTCCAAGCGTTGAGGTAAGGGTAGACAATTATTAGAGATTCATTACAAATATGCGTATATATTGCAGATACCATCAGGCAGTCTAGAGTGTATCCCTCCGAACCAACAGATCATTTGTGCCTACCAGAATTATATTACCGTGACAACGAACAAACTGGGAAACTTGTGTGTGTGGGGATGATGTTCATAATGCTAATGATGCTAATACTGTTAGACTACATATTGTGTAGCGCATACACTTAGGTGATATTGTATTGTATATTGGCGAGGTGCTCAGGTGTTGTAGTGGTTTTATTGTTATCATAGATGTGTTTGTCTGTCTGATGTGTGCTTTAATGACACACGACACATTTCCCAAAGGACTAATAAATAAATATATCCATGCATCCATCTACCTACCTAACTAAATCTATATAAGCATATCTAAATGCATGCAATGAATGCAACTATGCTACTGTACTGTAGCCTACATCATCTGTAACAGTATGCTCTTAAGTAAACCTTAGAAACTACTGATATTCATGTCTGAAATTCATCCAGGTTTCTAGGGAATGAAAGCGGAGACATATGAAAGGGAATATGTGAGAGAACGATAGCATATGGCTCAGAGCAAATGACAGACATGTTTGTTTAGCCATGACATAAGAGCACTAGTAATAGCACAGACAGATCTTTAAATCTGGCTTCCTGCAACACATATTTTTAGGATTTCTTCCTCTTGCCCATTATACGCGTCTACTGTAGCTACACACCATCAAACTTAAATAATGTTTCTGCATCAGAAGCACAATCATTTGTTTAAATATGTATATGCAGAAGAGAATGTACAAATACTATTATTAGCACAAAGTGAGCAAAATGAGGGGAACAGCTTGGAGAAAAGCATTATTGTGATCTTTTTTGTTTGTTTTCCGTAGGGGGCCTCCATTTATCTTCAGAGGGGGTAAATGAACCCTCTATTCTGGAAAAGAAAATCAGTCATATTACTGAGTGTACATTAATTAACTTGAGGCTGATTATAAAATAACGTTGTCAATAACATCAACAACAATTTCTAATAGTAATATTAACACAATTAAATCTATAATTATACTGGTTTTACCCTTCCTACAGTACGTGTGAACGTTAGAAATATGAAGGCAATGAAACATTTCACTTTGACAGAACAGTGTGTCTTTATGGTCCATAATGCAGTTAAGGAGGGTGCGTATGTGGCTAATGACTATTAATTCAGGTCTATAGATGCTCTGTACACACTGCAAATAACGAATGCCTTAAAATGGAGGTCAAGAACATTATGTGAGTTAAGCAACCAACACGTAACAACCAGGTGGAGATGGCTTGCTTACCCCTGTAACACCCCACCCCCCACTCTCCATGTCTCCAGACGGGCTGTAAGGTGGTGCATTTCTTCCACATGTACATGCTGGGATGCAACTACTTCTGGATGCTGTGCGAGGGCATCTACCTGCACACGCTGATCGTGGTGGCTGTGTTCGCTGAAGAGCAGCACCTGCATTGGTACTACCTCTTGGGCTGGGGTGAGTCAGTCTGCTGGTGCTGGGTGACTGGCTGAGCACCGTATAGGCTATAGGGAATAGGTATTAATATTACAGTATAACTTAAAGGCAGGGTTAGGTATTCTCCAGAGCGCTTGCTAATTTCCAGCTCAAAACAAACTCCCTCAAACGGCCTACATTGAAATGCATTGCGAAGGCAAGGGAATTGTTGTTGTAGCCATTAACCTAAACCTCCATTTGTTGATGGTGGTAGGAAATGGCAAGACATGTCTGTAAGAAAATGCTTCCAGGTTACATTGATCAGGGAATATTTCTGTAAAAAACACTGTTCAGGGGAATAAAGGCATCACAGGATGTCTTTATTCCCTTTTTGCCACCATCTGCAGGGCACCAATTATGTGAGCAATTGTTTTCTGATAAGTGGACAGCTGAATGGAACGCCGTTATTAAAGATAGAATGATAGCCTTTCAGATCACTGTCATTTTGCGAACCAGAGGGTCTGTTCACAAGGTCCATCTGTGGCTAATATGTAGTGGAGCAGGGCGCTATTGTGGCCTGAACATGATCCGTGCAAAGAATCGACTGTTCATGTCTGGACTAAAATTAAAAAGCCAAAATAAACCTGCCTCCTATAGCGTTGTTTTCATACACTGTTGCAGAAAGGATTAACTAAGGAAATTGACGTGTAGTGTTGTCTAGCCTTTCAATAACACAATTAGGTGAGGGAAGCTTATTATTCTAGGGTAGTTGCCACAATCTATATTTTGTTTATATTCTAAGAAGTCTTTACTGTAAAACAATTACAATTTGTTTTCATTATGTGATTATATAGATGTCATCCATTATGGATAACACATCTTTAGACAAATCGTTCATGTTAGGAAGCAATGCCTTCTAAACAAAAGGGATTGGAATACATCTAACAATCCTCATCTGTTCACCACCTTGCTCAGGGTTTCCCTTAGTGCCTGCATCTATCCATGCTGTGGCGAGGAAGAAGTATTTTGATGACAAGTGAGTAATGTTCCCGAGCTCTGTAAATAAACAGAGCATGTTTGCACATGTGTGTGTGTGCGTCTGACTGCATCAATGCACATGTACAGTATGTGTGTGATGTGGTTTGGACTCATGGAATCAGTTTATGTGATTCCCTTGGCACGCTAGCGTGCGCGCGACGTGTGTGTGTGTGTGTGTGCGTGCGTGCCATCCAGCAGACAAAACTGACCAGACTGCATTTTTTCCCCCACCTGCAGCTGTTGGATGAGTGTGGAAACACATCTTCTCTATGTGGTCCACGGGCCCATCATGGCAGCTCTTCTAGTAAGACGACTAACCTTACACTATTACACTTCTATTGTTAGAAGAGCTCTATTTATAGAGCGTAATAGTCTGGTTCTAGAAGTAAATTTCCATTCATTTTCGC
Source organism: Typhlichthys subterraneus (assembly GCA_027564835.1). Lineage (NCBI taxonomy): Eukaryota > Metazoa > Chordata > Actinopteri > Percopsiformes > Amblyopsidae > Typhlichthys > Typhlichthys subterraneus. Next base: position 10,822 of record JAODUH010064714.1, read on the forward strand.
CATTGAGTTTTCGGATAATCCTTGTGTAAAATGTTTTAAGATTAAAACCAAGCCAAACAGCTACAAGGATGTGAATCAATGGTACATGCTCTGGTAAAAGCCACATGTTCATATGATATCAACCTTGTGAAAAAACGAAATGAAAGATTTATTCGCGATGTCACGGATAACTACAGTAGAATCCTAAAGTGTAACAGTCGTCTCTAAATGGTGGAGCTGGCTTTCCTCGTGATACCATCCTGAACTCGCAAGCTTTATTTGACGCTTCGCAGCGGTTTGGAACTCAAAGCAGTTCGGTGCTCTCTGTTACCATGGAATGTTATAAACCCCGCAAAGTCATGTCGGCTAGTGAGGTTTGCTGGCGCTGAAAAGTATGATTGTTTATTTTTCAAGTATAAATAATATGTAAACTATTGTATTATACTATTATAATGGTGTAAAATACACAATATGATGACTAATTAAGAAGAACCAACTTGGTTATTCTTAATTATTAATTAATTAATTAATTAATTTATTTATTTATTTATTTATTTATTGCAAAGAATATGCATTTTCTGGGATTCACAATGGGATATGGGATGTGCAGTTCCTACAATATGTTATGTACACAGTCTTGTACCTTTGCCTTTTTTACTATACTTTTTTTTTTGCTCTAAATCAAATTTGTTCACGATCATTTTCGTCACTGGATGGCTTGGTTCCAGGATTTAAACTCTTTAAATATGGATTTTACCAAGTCAATGGAGAAAATTAATGGGATTTCACGTGGCACCATGAGCCACCAAAAAAGTGGGCGGTCACTGTTACGCACAATTACCTTATAGTATAATTTATGCATGCTAATTGCTAATGCTAATGCTAATTTCTATTCAAAACTGAATGTATAACTAATTCTGGCACAGGTCAGGTCAAACAAATCATCTATTGATAGCATAAAGTGTATCAAAGCAAAAGGAACTTATTTACAGTGTAGATATGCTGAAATGGAAACAAATAAAAGCTTCTTTCATCAGCCACACTTACATCACAACGCTTTCCCTTCTATACCACTGTCAGTGCTGTGTCAACAACACGGTGTCAACACTGTGTCAACAACACTGTAGTCTGCGCTGCTCCTACAACAGTATCCGCTACAGTTCTAGATGTTTTCTGTATTTGTTCGCAGGTGAACCTGTTCTTCCTGCTGAACATCGTGCGGGTGCTGGTGACCAAACTGAGGGACACCCATAGGGCAGAGTCCAACATGTACATGAAGGCAGTGAGAGCCACGCTCATCCTGGTTCCTCTGCTGGGCATTCAGTTTGTCATCTTTCCCTGGAGACCAGAAAACCGCTTGGCTGGCGAGGTCTACGACTACATCATGCACATACTTATGCACTACCAGGTAGGCACTTAATACTGTACATCCATGCATGTTCACAGTGGTTTAGTACGGTTTAGTAAGTACAGTATACATACAGTACAGGTCAATTGTAATATTAAAACGCGTGTAATGCAATGCTACACTGTCACAAATAAAACGGTTAAAATAAATGTATTTTATGATGGCATTTGTAATTTGTATACTAACTCTGGTTTAGGAGATCACTTAATATAGATTGAGGGTAAGGTTATCTGAATGAGTCATTATGTTCCTCTGCTTTAATTTCAAGGGTCTACTGGTGGCCACAATATTCTGCTTCTTCAATGGGGAGGTAAGAATAATTTCACTATTCACTGTTCAGTTGCTATAGTGACCTGCTCGTGTTGATGTCATGCGACATCTGAAATATGGTCATATGTCAGTATGTTTTATATTTGCTTCATTGGATGTGACGGTGCACTGCAACAACTGTATAGGACACTGGGAGCTGTCCAGTCATGGAGATATACAACTGCTCATTGGCGACGGCATTATGCAGGAGGGATCCATCATTCAAGTCTTTCTCAAACGTTTACCAGGTCAAAGTGTAATCCAGTGATTTTGAGGAGAAACTATTTGGCTATACATTAGGCTCATGCAAACAGACCACTGTGGCATCAGAGAGCAGTTGGGTCACATCAGGTGAAGAAGCTTTCCAAGCCCAGCTGGAAATTCACTCTCCTTCTGTCACCCATGCAAATACTGTGTGTGCAGCTGTTTGACAGCACAGCGCTCATCTTTGTCTTTAGCTCTTCTCCAGAGGAATGGTGCCATTATTAACAGTGGTTCCTGGTTAGTTGGTTACAGGGACTGTTCAGAGTGCCCCCCACAATGTCATTAGAGGCTAAATTAGGTATTTTTTTCAAATGTCCGTCTATTCTATGAAATACAATTGGGACATTTGAGATGATCCAAGAAGGCATTTTAATTGCAGAACCACATCGTGTTGGACATAGAGTTATTATGAGAAGTTCCTATTTTGTTGTTGAGGGTGAAAAACAGTTTCAGGGTGTTATGCATTTGCTGGTGAGAGTTGAACAGTTGAATTTGCTATTTTTGTAAAATAATTAATCATGGATGCTTCTCAGATACAGTACTGTTCAAGTTACATTGTTTTTTAGAGAGAATGAGAGAAATGCATTTGATTGCATGAGGACGACAAAACAATACAGGGCTCCACAAAGCAAGAAAGGAATACAATTAATTAAAAGCGTTGCATGAGGTAGATGTGCACAGAGGAAACTATAGCAAATTAGTCACTTTATACATGTTTTATTAATGTGAATTATTTCTGGGCCAGGAAAATTGGTCATTTATTAGCTCATACACAAGCAGAAAGAGCTCATCAGCATCACTGGATGTGCACGTGTCTGGACGGATACATTCGTTGGAGAGTACAGGGTGACGCAAGCTATTTGTTAGGAGGGCAGAATATTGTTTGTTTGGCCCACCCGCATAATGATGTGTTCTGTCCATTTAATCAGGACATGGGTTCTTGGCACTGGATTCATTTGTCTTTTGGTTCCAGGGCCAAACTGCATAGGCCTGCCTTGTTCGTCAAAAGCGTCTTTGTTAAGTTACAGTAGGTCAGCAAGATGAGAAGCTTCCGTTTTGCATTTGTGACATCAGGCAAGCTAAATGGATGTTGCAACGCATTGAGCCAATACTTGGTCTTATTACAGTAATTAATGTCCCCCAATGTCTTGATACAATTTATAGCATTAGATTATTGTTTTGCAGTCCGGCCTCAAATACCCTAGTAATAGCGTGGCTTAGCTAAGAAATGAAGACGTGTAGTTACCATAACATTGTCAAGTAAATTAGCGCTCTAGATTGTATTTCTATTTTCAGACACTCACACTTACACCACACAATAACATTCCAGGCTCAACTTGTTTTATATTTGGTTGAGCAACTTGAGCAACTGTGGATACAATTTCCGAAGCCAACATATACATTTACAGAATAAATATAGGCTTTGTCTCCTGCAGCGTGGCTGTAGTGTATCGTCTATACATACAGTATAGTCACTGTACAATTTATTTACATGTGAACGTTCACAGTGTTTCACATCCTTGCACCTATTGCATCCTAACTGTCCTTGAAGGGTGGATTCCTCTCTCTGTGGTCACTTTCCAATGTTCCTTCCTCTTTTGTTTAACCCACGTATTCTTTATGGAAGTTTTTCCTTGCCCGTAGGGGAGGAGCAGGTTGCTTGTTTCCATGTGAAATGTATTGCGACTGTAATGTGATTGAGGTCTATACACCGTAGACTGACTTGACTGTTCTCCCTGGCAGGTACAGGTTGCCTTGAAGAGACAATGGATGCAGTACAAGACCCAGTGGGGCCAGCGTCGGCGGGAGCACTGCTCCATGCGCTCCACCTCCTACACGGCCACCTCCATCACAGAGGTGCCCACCTTCATGTACCACCACGACTGCAACAGCGAACACTTGAACGGGCGCCACGCCGACGACTCGGAGCTGGTGGCGCTGAAGGCGGGGGAGACGTACGCGTGAGCCTGTGGGAGGACGAGGACGAGGGGGATGTCAGCGGGAAGGTGCCAAGGGTCCAGACGGCCGTGTCTCACCTACTGAGACCTTGAGGTACGGCCCCGGATTATGAACAAGAGCAGGCAGCAACATGCGGACATTAACTCAGGTCGACGAAGGCCGACAGCTCTGTGTAGTTGGGACAACCTGAGAAGCGATGATTTGGCATTCTGGAAGGAGAACTTCAGGAAGGAGACGTACTAGGAGACATTCTGGAGGAGACTTAATGGAGCGAGACATTCTGGGAGGAGATGTTTAGGAGAGATTCTGGAAGGAGAAGCTCAGAAAGGAGACTTAATGGAGTGAGACATTCTGGAAGGAGATGTTTAGGAGACTTTCTGGAAGGAAAAGCTCAGGAAGGAGACATACTAGGAGACATTCTGGAGGAGACTTAATGGAGCGAGACATTCTGGAAGGAGATGTTTAGGAGACTTTCTGGAAGGAAAAGCTCAGGAAGGAGACATACTAGGAGACATTCTGGAAGAAGATGTTATAGAAAGAGATGTTTTAGGAGACATTCTGGAAGGAGAGGTTCTGAAGGGAGACATTCTGGAAAGAGATATTTTAGGAGAGATTCTGGAAGGAGAGGTTCTAGAAGGAGACACTTTAGGAGAAATTCTGGAAGGAGACCTTCTCGAAGGGAAGGTTCTATATGGAGAAATTTTATGAGATGTTCTAGAAGAAGGAAGTGATTGAAACCCGACACTTCTAAGCTGCTAAAACTGAGCTGGGGTCGGGTTGTGATGTCAGAGACCCAACTGACCCAAGTAACGCTGGGGCAAGAAATGTGTTGATCTATGTTCTTTCTTTCTTCAGGGTGATGATGTCATTCACGGCGATGCCTTCGTTATGAATGGCATCACAGGAGTATAAAGGTGGGGATTGTAATGATTATGTTCCACTTCACCTGCACCCAAGGGTACGCTGCTCACAGGTACACAAGCGTGTACCCTGGTGACTCAACACAGGAACCAACTAATGCACACACACACACACTTACAACACCTGCACGCACAGGCATGCAGGTAATGAACTCTCCAACAGCCTCATTTTGTGCCATGAGAAGTCAAAAGGCCCCGTGTACCTGAAGCTCTGGAATCATGTACATATTGTCTGTTCAGCAGGTCTTGTTTCAGAAGAAAATTGATTTTGGGTCTTTTTTTTAATGTTCAATCCTCGCCAGCTCCTACATGTAAGTACTTGCTGACTGTTTGTGCATTCCTGACTGCTTTGCTATTTGGCAGCTGATGTATTTGTGCCATTATCAAACATCACAGGGCTGATAAGCTAAAAAAACAAAATAAATGCTAAATATACAAAAGCATAAATAAATAAATAATTGTTTTAAGTTGTAAGCCTTGTGACTTGTGTTGCTAATTCTAAACTAACGATCAAACTTTTCCTTCAAGATTTTTTTCAACAATTATTTTATCCTGGTCATTGATATAGTATTCTATATCTAACTAGTTATGTTAGGGCTCACAATAGAGGAATAATACTGGATGTAGGCTTTACTGGATGATGTTCACGTGTGCATACTGCAAGCAAGTTTAATTACGGAGGACATTAAACACTGTTTTTACACATTGTTTACACTGTAGATCTACAGTTATAATCTATGACAAGACAAATTCTCACTTTGTTATACTGCAAGTTTACCAAGCAACAAGTAGAATGTTATAGGGTCCCGCTTTTACAAAATGTAAATGTGAAGGGAAGATAATTTGATAGCAACCCTTTCAGTGCAGATATACATAATCAAAAACAAGATGGTCTCTTAATCTCTAGCCATTTTCCAGACATTTTTCCATAAAAGTATATTTTTTTAATTTCAGATAAGGAGAAAAATAATGTAGAAAAGCTGTCAAACAGATTAATGTAATCTAATGACAGAAACAACATTTCACTAAAGTCTATTTAAATTAAATCAACAAAGCCTTACATCAGTTAAAGGGTTTTATAGAACATCCAAGGTATGTCCATATACACTATAGCAGGGGTGGCTAACCCTGGTCCTGGAGAGCCATAGCCCTGCATGTTTTAGATGTCTCCCTGCTCCAACACACCTGATTCAACTGAATGGGTCGTTATCAGGCTTCTAAAGACCCATGCACTATAGCCTACTAAATCTTGTTTAGTGACTTTTATTGACTTTTGTCACGTGGACTGTATCAAAAAAATGAATACTTCTAAGGGTCAAAATAGAACATGACATTTTGAAACGATAGCAAAAAAGGAGTTCCTGGTCATATTCCATTAACCTTTTCATCCCTAGGTAGGTCGCCCACGGAACTCCCCCCCACCCCCAATTTGTCGAGTTGTGCTTATTTTTTAATATATACCATGCATACCCATTTAAGTAAATGTAAGTATATTTCAATTACAACTGTAATTTATAATTTTTTATTAAATGTCACATTTAGGAATACTAAAATCCTGGTTTCCCGTATTATATTTTTATTTTTTACTGTTTTCTTGCTGTTTTATAGAATATATAAATATCAGCTTTTGATCCAATATTGTGATCATACTTTCCATCCATATGAAGTTATGAGGGATCATTCTGCAATGCAGATCTTAACAAGGTGACAACAACCAGCTTTGTTTCGTACAGTAGCCAAAAGCCATTAAAGCCACCATACTACCCTATAAAACCTATATAAACAGATACATGTTTAAGTAGTGGCAGCCTAGGTACTTGTATACCCGTACCTTCATCATGTCAATCCTGGACAGGAATAACCAGAAGATGTTTTGCCCTACAATATAATGACCTTCCATTATTACAGTTTCTATTTTGACATTTTGAAACAGTAGGACAGACAGACAGAACAAAGACATTGTGACATACTGTATACAGTACACCAGGTGTTGGTCTCTAACGTTAAATAAATTACTAGAATTATTTAGTTAACACACTAGCTATTTACTGTATCATCTCCCATTATCAATATTGCAAATGTCCTGGATTTAGCACACAAGGTCACATTAGCAATACAGTATGTTGGATTATCTAGAAGAAGACATGTTGTATATGTTATGTTCATAATTGAGTTGTCCTGTGCCAGTGTAAATACTATAGTGTACAAGCACACGTCTTGATGTTTATGCTGTGAAAGTTCCGATTGCTATTTTTGTTCATTGTGTCCTTCTTCTGGGCTTGTGTTGGCCTGCATCCTCTGCTCAGAGTTGCACTGATTCAATGCAGAGAAAGACCTTGTAGTTTGTAAAAATGCACAACATTTGCTGGCTGTTATTTTTGTTTCAATGCTGTTTGACCCAGAAGATATAAAACGATATATACAGTATGATGCTTTGGTGTTTTCATTTTAATTGCATTAAATTAACTTGTAATACAAGTAAAATCACAGTTATGAAATGATCAGATATTGTCTGAATCAAATAATTATTAATAGTTAAATTAACTAATTACTGTATGTAACAGCAATATAATCAAACTATAACCATAGTCAGTTGCACTTGATAAAGAATAGTAAATGTTTAATTGGTAAAATAATGCATTGCACTAAATGCTTACCTACAGTACAAGTTGTTTTACCTCCCATGAGTATGAGGATATTGATGAGAAATTATAATGGATGTTCCAACTCCATTGCTTGTCGTTTAAAGATTTTCTTCTAACATATCCAGTCGACTCAGCATCATTTTCATTTGTCGAGGTTATTCTCGTTCCTGTTTCAGGCTTGAGAGACTTCGTGTAATGGGCACACAGGGAAAGCGAAGGCGGTCTTACTTCATTTGTCTTGTGCTGTGTGATCCTGTGGGCAATGCCATTAGGGCCCATTATTATTGCTTCAACTCAAATGACATACGAACGCGGGATGTGTGGCGCAAGCCGGAGTCTTTGACAGTCGTTGACCACAGCAAGTGTTCACACTAATTACTACACACTAAACACTAATTTGGCTTAACTACAGGCACTTATGTGACTACTTACAATCCCTGTGGTGTTATCTGTAAAACATGTCTTTTAAATTCTGTTGAATCAAAGCAGTAGATACTGAAAAATGAGTGCATACTAGCAACTATATGCACCGTGTACTGTGTTTATGAGATAATATTGCAATTATGATAAAAAGCTATTGCTTCACAAGATGCATTGTACCCTGAGAAGAAACACCGGACTCAGTCCAAATTATGTTATTAGTTTAGCTGCAATAATCATGTGTCAGTAACATTGGTCACAACAAGATCAGTAATATATGATATTCTGGGACTAGCACCGCATATTAATGCAACTACAAATAATTTGCATTGGCTGTACTGCATACACCAATAAGGGCATATACAAATGTCTAAATATGTTACTAAACAGACAAATACTAATATTTCCCAAAAATATTTTCTTTATTTTAAATCGCATGGTAATTCATAACGTTAAGTATACATTAATTAGCATGTTAATTAGTGTAACTGTAAATTAGTGTAACAAAACGTGTGACAACCACAAGGGCTGTTTCATTTAAAGCTCACATACCCGAAGTGTGGAGTGGCTTTGCTTCTATATACTCTAGAGCCTATAGTATGCTCACATCCATACCCTACTGTAAAATGAGTCTGTTTCCCCAACTGATTCATATGTAACTGTATGCTAAGCATTATGTTCCATAGACCAATATTGAATCTCATCTGTTCATTCGAACAACGAAACCTGCAGTGTTTTCATTGACTATGTTTTGTTGCTGGATTCAGCTACCTACACAAAGCAACAGAAACTGTATCAAATACAGGAGAATGGAGGATTTCACTTAACGCATCTAAGGGTTTAAAGGCTTCAGTATTAGCTTACTTTCTGACCTCCCTCTCAGTCCCACAGCTTACTTAGTTTCTATTTTGCTGTTTGACAATATTTTGTATACATAAAATACTCAACTTACTGTGTGAACGTCCAGTCAAAACAGTTTCTCTGGGATTTACTGTTGATTTTATCCCGAGTGGCTATATACACATTATGGTTTATTTTTATTTTTTTTCCAAGCATACATGCTGACTGGGTGGGTTTGCCAAATACAACAAATCATTATCTGGATTGGTTCCGGTTTAATTAGAATGTTTGCAGTTGTAAGCAAGACGTTGTGTGCTGTGTGTACATACAGTATTGCGGGCCAAGTCCAACGTGTGCACCATCAAGGAGAGAAGTGTGTGCCTACTGAGAGAACAGGACCCCCATTGTGTTCTACTGGCACGTGAAGAAGGAACCAGAACATCAAATCTGACTGAAGAAGCTGCAACATAATTATTTGTTGATGAACAATATAGCAGGAGAGCTAATTATACACTCAAACACCACAGAATACACCAGTCTTTATAATATGATAATGGGGGGGCAGGTAAACAGCTCTGCCCGCCTGTCAATACAAACACACACACAATTATTGCTTACTCTTCATCTGTAGAGGCAATATCAAACTCCTACAGGAGTGGTGAGGTCTTTGGTCCTCCAGCGCTGTTCCACGTCTTAAAGGCCAAGTCAATTTAACATTTCGTTGGCCTGTTACTGAATGACTCTTGGCGGTAATTGTCTCGCCGAAATTAGTATTCCTCTGAAGTTCTGGCACAGTCGATTACCTAACTAAATAACAACTCCTTCAGAACTACAATGCAATATGCATAATTATACATTATTATCTGAGCTGGGTTTTGTGGTTTAGAAACCCTCTGAAGTATTACTGTATTAGAAAACAATACTGACTGCATGATGCTGTAATTACGCATGCCCTTTTTATTTAAACGGTTTGATATGAAGACCATTAAGTGTCACAGCGATGCTGTGCAAGGATCTCTGCCATCCAGTGATGGGTGATATACATGTTTTTTTGTCGAGAAATCACAACAATGAGTTATATGGAGGGAAATAGACAGAGACAGAGAAAGAAGAGGGCATAGAACAGGCGATATGTCAATTGCTCCAAATATATAACGTAGCATGTGACGCTCGTGTCAAGCTAGCACGGCATGACAAATGAGGCACGCTGTCTCAGAACACACAGTGGTTTTAAGTCAGCACATTATTAGAGGCGCTTACATTAATAGAACAAAAGCATAGGTGGCAGGCTCTTTTCTTAAAGGTTTTTGCTAGGAGCTATGTTTTAAAAGATATCGTTCTTCCTCATGGAATTTCACACTTTTTAATTGACATGTAGCTACTACAGTTTGTCTAGTTCATTCTCACATGGGCCTAATTCCATTCATCATGCATACAGCTTTCATCGTCTTTAAATAATATATATCGTATTTGCTGTATTGTAAGCTTTTGACACACCAATTAAATGTGTACTGCCTGTACAAATATATCTGGAAAAATAAAAGTATAAAATATATAATATAAAATAATCTATTTTTGAAGGTCAGCAAGTCCCAGGTAATTTTATGTTATAATCAAAAAATGTAATTGACAATGTGAATGTAATAGAACTAGAAGTATGGTATGAGTTATTACAGTTGTAGAAGCAGAGAATGGTGGTCCTACTCTGTTAGAATTATTTACAAAATGTGTATTAATTGTCAGAGATATATCTTCAGGAGGACACTTTGCCTTGCAATTTTCTGACTCAACCACATAGTTCTGCCTTGGGCCAGAAAAAGCTGTATTCCACTTAGAGGTTCGGAATGCTTTTACTGAATAAACATTCATCCTTGCCATAAATACATCTGATTTATGATTCACTTGTAACTACATTACTGTAATTAATCAGTCCACAGAGAGGATTTATTTAAAGAGTACACATACTGTATAACATTGCATCAAATACAACAAGGGCCATGTTGACTTTAGTCTCATATACCTGCCTGCTATTTCACATGCCAGCACGAGAACTAGAAGGTACCCACACATGGCTACACCTGGTGAAATACCAATAATGCAATACTTAGTGTAATATACTTATGCACACTGTGATTTGTGTTGAATGTTACAAAAACCACAAGTGTTTTGGTTGGAGCAACGTCCCTGAGAGTGCCTATAGGCTGACATAGTTCTTGACCACGTACAGACGTTTCAGACATGAACAGTCTCACACCAGCATCGTAACTCTTCACTTCCACCGCACTGTGGTGAAACAGCACGCTGGCGCTGAGCAAAGCGTGGTGTTCAAAGTTAAGGGACCGTGGAGTCTCATTAAACGGTGGGTTAGCAGCCCAGGGTTTCCCAACTGTTCCAACACAACGTCCTGTATGCTGAATTTCCACAGTTTGAAGGTGTTTTACGACGTGTCTCCGGCACAGCAGGCGCAGCAATAACTTCTTACAAATTTGTCGTTCCCCTGTTAGATATTAAAGCTTGGCTAGAGAAATGCCGCTTTTAAAGGTGTCAAGAAACAATGGGGAAAGCCGGTCAAACAGCAGAGAATGAACTATTGACCCAAAAAATACACTGTTTAAGCTGTGCAAATACTTACATAATACAAACATACAAACATACATACATAAACATGCAGTAGGCAGACATGCAAATATCCCCACTCTGTTCTATCAAGGATAATGCGAATTATTCTCCTACCTCGTAAAACACTCGCTGCCACGGATTGCATATCGCCTTAGAAATGGAACTTTTGTTAAACCTGTGACTCAGTAGCATTCCTCATACTTCAAGTCTCCCTGCTTATGTTCGCTATAAATGTATACTCCCTCATTCGCACTAGACACACAGCTGTGCTTTCCGCTCCCAATCACTGTTACACTTCTATTTTTCAACATACCAACAGTCGAATGTGTACGGTACCAAGCTCATTGGTCTGGTGGTAGAATATGTTGTCAAAGTACCTGTTTCACATTGTTGTTTAATTTAAGATATGTTTACAATAAATGGAAACAAGGAAATAAATACATTCTACATCAAATGAGGAACTTGGGAACAAAGCTGATATCTTTCTCTAGAAATAGTACGGTATGTACGAGGATGAGGATGAAACGGTGCTGAATGGAGGGTATCACAGAAGTTCAGTTCCCTTCAGAAGGAAGGCTGTAGTCTTCCCCCAGGGCAATGTTCTGCAGGAGAGCAAGGCAGGACAAACAGCCACTCACTTGCCACTCATGATAAGGCATTGTTTACTGCCATTCAAAGCTGCCCTGGGCACCTCATCAGTACACAAACATGTATCACCTCAGAGCCCTACAGCTCAGTCCAAGTGCTAATTCATACCGCTCTGAAGGTCTCAACACCTTAAGACCAATATGGAAGAAACCTTTCTACTGTATATGGATAAATATGACACAATTTGTTTTGCTGTAAATTACCAGAGAGAAATGAGGGAGTGGGTGAGAGAGAGAGAGAGAGAGAGAGAGGGGGGTGAGAGAAAGAGAGAGAGAGAGAGAGAGAGAGGCTGATAATATAATCCTATATGGATTTTTTGGTCAAAAATATTAATGCATAGTTGGGATTTTGTCAGGCATTACATGCTGTTGTAGAATATTAACACACACACACACACACTACATTGCATGTGCTGATGCCACTACTACAAAAGATTGACCTCTCAAGGGCAAAATAAGGACTAATAAAATAAATGTATTTTACAAAATTATAGATTCAATTAAAATATCTTCTAAAACATATCTGCCTGTGCATACAGACAATGTCTTCTGCATCATGTTATTTAATGCAGAGGTTCACTGGAATATGCAAATGAAGGAGTAACGTTGTAAACAGACAGCAGCATCTTATGTAGAGTTGAGACTGATGTTCCTCCAAATGTAAATCATGGTCTCATTATCAGTGTGCAGCTAGTGATGTCTGGAGGTTCTACATGCCTTGAGGCGTCCACAAGGTTAATCAGCACAATACACTCTATTGCAGGCCTGCATTGGTTTTGTCTACAACCAACGTGTGAGCCATTTTCACAGGGAAACATTTAAATCCTAGGAAATTTCAAATCAAATTTAAAGGAGGACTATCTGAACATATGCAAAAGGAAGTCCGGGTAAGCCATTAGGGAATTATGCGTACATGTGGGTAGGCTTTTTCCAATGGCATACTTTCAGTATGCACTATATTTGCAAGATGGCATCACAGCAACACATCTTTGCTACAGCACACTGTACACTTTGGATATGCAGTATATAAAATACTCCTTTCATGATAATATATCGATTTTATAACTTTTAATTTGTTGTGGTGAATGATTCATTTCACATTGTATATAAAGAACATATTACACCAAGTAAGTGCATCGCTGGTAAGTTTACAAAGGTACGATGACATTTCCTTTGCTATTCTATTTAATTGTGCTCCAGTTTCCAAACACCATTGCATGAAAACAGGTGGATCTGTCAGTAGGCATTTGCAGTAGACGCTATAAGACTGCGTGACTTTGCTTTGGGACAATGACATCAATTTGTTAGCTAATAACTTGCTCAATGCCTGGAATGCCTTTGTCCTCTATATTCCCCTGAATGTCAGCCTTTTCTCCACCCAGGTGGGGTGAGGGGATGTTCCAGACCCTAAAAACATCCCTGCAGCTGTAGAGACATAACAAAAAGAAATGTAGATATTAACCGTATACAATACATTTGCATTTACACTTTCTTCATACTGTATACATACCAGTTGAATAATAGGCTGTAGGATTGTGTGCGGTTCCCTTCTATTCATGTAGAGTATAGAAGCAACAGCGGTGTGTAATTGTCATAAAAGGAAACACTGTCACGGTTCACATATTCCCCATAAACCTAGGCTCACTCTACACTGAGCATATATATTACTGGTGTAAATACCTTGAGAACTAATAAAGAGGGACACCACTGCAGATCGTCATTTCAGAGCAATGGAAATTGATGACAGTGAAGGTTTTAATACTGAAAAACCAGCAAAGCAATTGACAAATTGTGTTGGGAAACACAGGTCCCTACAGTTCCTGTACGGTAATAGTATTTGTGTAACACACTTTTCAAATATGATGGAGTACAGTACTGCATGTACCTCTAAGCCTGTAATACATAACTTTCATTATGCTTCTGTAAAAAGAAAATATTAATATTAATCTTTTTTAAATCTCCTACACAACCATGTATTAAAGTTTGCAGTCCAGTGAACTGTATCTTGTTTAATTAATTATTGAGTTGCCATGCCTTCTCACTCATTCATACAATTGTAATGTATTTAACACATTTACACACATGGATTATAGGACTAAAAAAAGGACAAACACATTTGCTTTAGTGTTATATGAAGGACAAGATAGGTTTAATGTATGCAGGCGGCAAAGCTTCCGAGCTCAGAATCAATGAGCAGGATACAAATCGAATCTAAATGCCAGGTAATGAGGGGTCTGTCTGTTCCACACAAAAGGCCAAGCAAGGACTCAATTACTCAGAGCATTGTCTTCGTGGGAAACTCACCGTGTGTAAGACACTTAGTGACCTTCATACATTTTAAAAAGGTTTAAACTACAGATAGGAATAAGACAAATTAGGAAGGTGAGAAGGACAACTGACTGGAGATGTACTACATGAAAAACAATATGGCAGTAGTAAAATAGTCAATATCCACTCTGCTTTACTTCCTGTTTCTATAATAGCACATTGGGCATTTAATGTAGACCCATTTCTGAGTCAACTCAACGACTGACTCCTAAGAAGTGGAGTTTATTTAGAGACCCTTGCTTGAATTGTTCTAGTATTCTGGAGAATTTTCCCCTTGTCCAATTGAGGATCAAGGTTAAAAAATGATTGTTGTTTATTCATTTATAGGTGGAAAACATGAGACCTGTGAATCTGTTTGTGACACCAGTAAACTCCAAGCCTTACAGTACTTGCCACACTACAGTAGGCTACTATAAATAGAATATTCATGCAATAATACAAACTAAAATATGAAGATTACAGTTGCTTTATTTCATGGTTGCCAGCCCATTAAATCATTGTTTTACAAATCTGTAAAACAAATTAGGGCTCTTCAGAGATAACAAATCAAAGCATTTCATCATAGCTGGTCTCAAAAATCCATCTTCATTTTGGAGTTAAATTTGTGAAAAACAGATATATATGCACATATAGGAACAATAGGGGAAAAAAAGCATTCTCCAATTTTGAGTAGAATATTAATTTATGTTTGCACTTGCAAACATACATTTTTGAGCTCGACTACATCTCCTAGATGTCTGTCACACAACTGAAATGGAATGACCTCAGGGAATAGCTCTCTGGTTAATTAAGAGGTTCGTAAAGACATCACAGAGTAAAACCTACTTGATCTGATCCTGATCTTAAGCTTGTTTTAACCTAAGATCGGCCCTCCTGGCACCTGCAGTGTGTTCCTATAGGCAGAGCGTTAGCCACACAGTAACAACCATACTGTAAGCCTCTGCCTTATATTCCTGTGGACAGGTGCAAGCTGAAAGATAAATGTATCCCTTTAGAGGTGGATTTCTCATGTAATTTATATCATCAATCATGTTATGCTAACACATTTCATAGAGCTAGCCTATTGTATTTTATAGGTAAAGCTTTTAAATAGCACAGAATCACATGCTGTCACAATACCTTATAAGGCACAATGTTGAGGAACATCTGTCGATAAGAGGTCCTACAAATTACTATAACTATAATTTACAATTCATTCTCAAATTGCATAATTGCAGACTAGAATTTAGTAAAGGCATGCAGGTATTAGCTATACAATTGTTTTAAAGAAATTAATAACTTCCAGCATACAACTTTAAATGTGAACATACTGTGTACTATCTTCTGTATGTATAACTGCCTCCATGTGTGCATATTTTGCGACTGAGGGATAGCTGAGACCTCCAAAAAATGTGTTTGTGTGTGTGTGGTGGGGAACGAGGCAGACAGAATTAGAGCGGCTATGGCCTTTTGTCTGAAAGGTAATTGGGCCATGGCATCACAGTAGGAGCCATATTCAACAGGGAACTCTTGGAATGTGTCAGCAACAAAACTGGATGAACTAACAGAGTGAGTCAGACAAGCCGCTTCATCTCAGTGGAGAATGTTTCATATGCAAAAACCTTGTAAGTTTACAGAATAAACTACTGAATGTCATTTCTTTTAAAATCACATTACCATGCAATCTTACAGTTGACAGGGAACAAATACCAGTTCATATGATCCAAATTCTTAACATTTGGAAAATTAAGATTTTGAGCTTTTTAATAATACACCAGACCAAAAATGCCCCTTTCTTCCAACTAAAGCCACATGCTTATACTCACACAGGCAGAGCTGAAAGGTGCCCTCATTAATGCACAAGATAAATCACCAATTGCTGGAAAAACACCCATTAGATGTACAGCAGTCACATTTCATGCGGCTGACATGTGTAATTAATCTGCACACAACTGCTTTAGCCAATAGTCTCATGTTATGTAAAAAGATCAGCAAAAAAAGGAAACAGGCATTTTTACAGCTTGTGTGTTTAATATATTAGACGCCCCACACTGCACTGATAATACCTTTAGCGCTTTGAAGTTCCTAATATACAGTATATGTATGTTTCTTTCACGTATTACAGGGTTTTAAGAGCGTTAAGAGACTCTTCAGCCATTTTATTTAAAAAGGAAAGCAAAACAAGACAATAGCAAAACTAATAAATAAACAGCGATATTGAAACATTCACATTTTACAGTATTCTTGGAACAGTTGAAGAAAAAAACAAAGGCATTAACCCACCAACGAAACGCTTAGATCATCTCCCCCCTCTCATCCGATAGCAAATCTATATAACTCACAGGCAGAGCTGGCTGGGTTAAAGTGGTCAATGTAATTGGAGGGTTTGTTTTTCAAAAAAAAAAAAATGTATTGTCTCCACAGATCAACTGTGGAAATAATCACATAAACCTGTGGACTGAGAAAACCTTGTGACAGACATTGAAAGATAAGCAATACAACACATTCATGAGAGAACCCCGACCAAAGTGAATAAAATACATGTTCTCATAAAATATGATATGACAGACAACAAAACAAACAAGTGCATATTTACCAACTATTTAGAATTATTTTTCATAATCATAATTACATCATAGACAAAACTATTAATATCAATAGACAGATGTCACATCACTTCAGAACAGTACATTCCCTGAACTGAAATACTACAGAGAAACTGTACGGGCTGTCAGAGCATATACAGTCAGGTTCAATCTGAGCGGGCCCATATGCAACAACTGGCTCACTCAACCAAAACAATTAGTCAGATTAGTCCGAAATATTTCTCAGTTAGTGGCTGTAGTGACGCCAGATATTGTAACATTGTATCATATACAGAGTTGTAATAACTGTAACGACATGCGCTATACTACGGTTAAACTTCCAAGCAACTTGTATTGTACGTGAGCATTTAAAAAAATATTTGTGCTGTTGAGGTGCATTCAACAAGTGCATTCCTTGTCTATTTTGGCAGCTGTTACTGTAGATACATTAGCCACAGCCAAAAACATAAATAGTTTTTAGCAGATTTCTAGCTAGCAATGTACTGTACTACAGTCTGCTTGCTGAACACACCTCAACCTGGGTGTATATGTGGACTGAAAATACAAACAAGACAAGATGTTCACTTTCACTGTATGGTATTCTCTTAAGAGTACAGTATCCATCCACACAAGCCAAGTAATCGTTCTGAAATTGGTGCCGTCTATCAGTCTTATCTCTTTGGCCTATCGATGTCATCGATGGCAGCCAGCAGCTTCTGTCGGGCTTTCTTGTTGATGTGAGAGCCCAGGCACACATTCACCAAGTTAGCCAGCTGCTTCATCGAGTACTCCTGTAGCAGACACAAAGCACAAAGTGTCAGTCAGTCAGAAAACCGCTCCGAACATACGCACATTGGCTCTTACAGCCGTGGGACCCAAGTGTCATAACGTGAGTCCTCTTAGCAGACAACACGTGAAAAGCAGGACACCGGCTCACCCTGTGGTTCTTGATGAACTGCTCCATGTCATTCTCGGTCAGGTAATATGCCTTGATGTAGGTCTCCACAAACTCCTTGTCGGGGATGGGCCGCAGGTCTGTCAGCTTCTCCAGCTTCACGAGGAACTGCTGGAAGTCCAGCTGCATCAGGGCACGCCCTTCGTTGCTGCACTTCTTCACGTTAGCGTAGCTGGCGGATGCGGAGGATAGGGAGATCAGCTGCTGTGGCCCGTGGGCCGATGGAGATGCTGCTGTAGCCTACATGCTGAAGCTCAACGGCGTCATTATTGCAAGGCAGTGCTGCTGGCTCAGGCATGCAGTTTACAGTAATGCCATTCATTAATATTGGGATCAAAGCCATTCCATCTACAAGTACGTGTTGGTAATTATAGGAGGAAAACTTGCATTGCTGGCCTAAAGGAGTAAAACATCCAATAACTCTGACTTCACATTATGAGGTCTCATTAGGCTTCCGAGTTAAGACTTGGGGAGGTACTGCACTTTACGTATCAATTATGCCACTCTAATATATTAAAACAACTTAACCGCATGTCTCCAGTGCAAGCTACAGGCAGAACTGTTCGCTTCCGTCACATCGCGGTGCTCACACATTATGTGTGCATTATGTATCATCTAGCAACTCCTGCTTGCACTGCAATTGTTCATGCATTACAGATGAATTCTTCAGATTATGCCAGTCTGTGTAAAAATAATTGAAATGGAGGTAGGCAAAAAAAAAAAAAAAAAAAAAAAAAAAAAAACAGCAAACCGCTTGTAAATGTATTTGGATTAGAGGGAAAAAGTGAAATAAAACCAGCCCATGGGCGAGGGAGTTTGAGGTTGAGCATAAATAAATGATCTAATGTCTAAATGGAATGACTTAAAACACAAAATCAATGGAAGAAAGGCTTAAATTGTGATTGCGGTGGGAATATACGAGCGGTAAGCGCTTCAAATGTACATGTCCATCCTAATCATGGCAAAAGAACTGCTGTTAACTCAGCAAGTGTGTCCGTCAAAGCGGCTGCAGAGGCCTGCTGAAGTGCATCTTCTTCAGTCACTGTGTTGGGGGAGGGAGAGAGGTGTGGGCGTGAGACACACACATTGAGGAGTGTAACTTTAATCAGTGCTTGTTGTGCGGAACACTTTACACTAGCGGATCAGACGCTGCCAGTAGTAACTCATTTTAACAGCATTCACACACACACACACACACACACACACACACACACACACACAACACTGATCTGAAACAACGTACGTTTTTGATTTACGACAGTGGAGCAAAACATGCCGTTCCTGTTCTGTTGTAATCTGGTGTCGTGAGTTGGGCCAATACCTTCTTTGAGCAATAATCCTCCTATAAACTGTATTTGTATTGTTTATGGCCATATGGTGCAGAAGCACACAACTGATTCCAAGCTATGAGAGAACCGTGAAAATGTATTAAATGTGTACAGGACAAACCAGCGAATCACGCAGAAAATATTGGGTTTGCGTCCGTCAGCGTCAAGTCCTTGCCATGACCTGAGCAGCTTGGACGAAAACCTGACGTTGGAGTGGACATGACGACACTGTAAGGGGGGATAATGGGACCTAAACATCATTTGTGGAGTTCTAACTCTTAGCATCGGTCTCCTGGTTAACCAGTTCTCTCTCTTCTCAGACGGTCTGTGTCAGTGTTGTCCCTCCAAGGCATTGTGGACGTGTCGACATTGTGTACTGAGCAGATGGGGCCTGAGAGTTAACCAGGCCATTTCTCAGAGGAAACTACCACTCTTATTTACAGAAGGTGGACACTGAGCCATGCATGACCAGACAAACACTAAGAGGAGAACGGCAAACCACTTCAGATAGACACAATGGGCAGACACAACCCTCACAAAGGTGTAGAGCATCAGGCAGAGTATCACACAGACACAATAGCTCTTTTAAAACCTTTTAAATGTGTGGTTGCTCTACACAGTTGGTGAGGAAATGCCTGGATGTGTAGACTTTGATTTACAAAGCCCATCTTTTTCGTTAATGTATTGTTCTTATGGAAAGCAGCCACCACACCTTTAACACTCGGCCATGGTTTGTTTTTTAATTCCAACACTACCACAGTCAGTCTTTTAAAGATATTGCCAAAACACAAATTATGCCGTATTGGAAAGCAAAGCACCTGGTTTACACTAATCATTAAACCATTCAAGTTCATACAGAGCAAAGCACGGCTCGCAGAGCCAGCTTTTACTAAAGTCTGGGACACAGCTTTGGCTAACTGCATTTAGACCCCCCCTAATTACAGGAGAGGTATTTTGACTGACATGCACGACGACCAACTACATACTGTATCTCAATGACCAAGTCCCAAGTTTACTTCTATGGAGGAATTCATTGGAAAAGTAAATGAGTCTGGCAGTTTTAAAGTCTTACTGCTTAAAAGAAACAGAAAGACTGACATTTGTAAATAAACCACTGCACTAGTGTTGCCAGAATTATGTATAGAGTGACTGCTAACAGCCGATGGAAATCTATCAGCCTGCCTGATAGTGCTGATATGCTTACAAAGGTCTATGTATAAGACATTCAAAACGACTACTAAAAGTATAGTCAGCTATTGCAACCTAATGTAAGATAATACACTTTTTGTCAAATTAAACAAATATCTCCTCGCATTTTGCGCTTTTCATGTTCTCTGAGCGTTTTGAAAAAATAATCCTCTACACAGCCCTGGCTTTGTAAATTGGAACATAAACAAAGTGGCGAACACCACTCGTATCAAAAAAGCCGAAGCACTACGCTTTGCTTGACAACGTGTGAGGCGCCGCCGCAGATACTGTTTTGATTTGCGCTCGAAGTTAGCAAGAATGACTGACCATACCTTTAACAGAAGAGGCTGAGACTGCTGCTGCAGCAATGTGACCAGGTATAAGTGTACCCTGTACTGTACCCTGGATGGATTACATCTGGTCACATAATCCCAAACAATCTACTGTAGCCGGCGGGCATCTTGACAGGTAACTAAACATATGGCATTAGAATAAGTTTTGCAGTGTGTTACGAAACACAAAATGGTGATTTTTCTGCATAGGCGATTTTACCATTGAGCAAAGGTGTGCAATTGGCCGGTGTTTCACGATTTAGGCATATTTATATAAGAGAAACATTTTTCAGTCTTGTCACTACAAACATAGTAATTATCTGTAGTCTACAAATGTACTATAATTCATATCCCCAAAAAGTATCTACAAAATGTCAACAGCTTGTTTATTATATACCACCC
>JAODUH010064735.1:0-10376 GCA_027564835.1 Typhlichthys subterraneus
AGTTTGGGGTCCCTTACTGAAGCTGCTGCCCCCGCGACCCGACTTCGGATAAGCGGGAGAAGATGGATGGATGGATTTAACATCTGATAATTCTTATACTTTTCACTGTGGGTTTTTTCTCTCTGTCTACTCAAGTTTAGCTTATACCTATTAATAATTATACTTTTTGTTTTGTTGTTTTTAAATTCAACATGTGAATGGTGTCAGGAGACATTGCATTGTTTTGATAGGTAGGTACTGTATCCAGATTTGAAGTTTGGGAACCTCAAGGCCACAATAATTCAGGCAGTACTAATGAGCATTTCCTAAAGCTGGAATACATTTCTCATACAGAAATATGAGAGCAGTTGCTTGCCCTTTTTCTGTGCCCGTAATCTATGGTGGCATAGTGATGCACGGACTGCTCCAGTGAAATGAATTGGAAAACACTGAAAAGACGATTATAAAAACACCCGAGGTGGTTTCTGCAGATGTGTGGCAGCACCTTGTGACTTTGTCATGTGTTCTGCTGTATGGATTACAGCTACATTGAAGTTGGAAGTATTTTCTGGTTTTCACAGCTGTACATATATTACTATGACTATATGGCCTTTGTTCACCAGATGTAATTTATCAGATAAATCTGAATTTTTTGCTTGCATTATAGAAATACATAACTCAGAAAAAAAGAAACTACAGTCATTTATTACTCAGTGTCACACCGACGTCCCGTGGTGGGGCGGTGCCAGCCGCTCCTACGCGCTCCTGTTCCCCGCAGTACTACCCACCAATCTGAGACAGGTGCCCATGAGACGCCAGCTTCCGGACACCCAGGAATGGACCGGACGACTGAGGTACTACGGGAGAAGTACTGTTGGCCTGGCATGGGGAGGACTGTGCGTCACTACGTCTGGTCGTGCTGGATCTGCGCACACTCCAAGGCGCCGAGGCACGCACCTGCGGGTAAGCTCCACCCACTACCGGTACCTCAGCGGCCACAGACCCATATCGCGGTTGACTTTGTTTTCAAAGATTGTCCGGTTTTGTCCTCTGACTCGTCTGCCTACTGCTCCACAGGTTTCTGAGGTGCTGTTCCTGCAAGTATTCTGTACGGCCTTCCAGAGGACATTGTCTCAGACTGTGGTCCCCAGTTCACGTCCAGGGTGTGGAAGGCATTCATGGCATGGCTAGGGGTCGCGGTCAGCTTCACATCCGGGTACCATCCTCAAGCCAACGGGCAGGCGGAGCAGACCAACCAAGAACTCTGTTGGTACCTACAAACTTACTGCGCAGACAGCCCCCACGACTGGGCACGTTTCCTCCACTGGGGTGAGTATGCCCAGAACTCCATGCGGCAGTCCTCCACGGGGCGGACCCCGTTCCAGTTGGTTTTGGAGCTGCGGCCAGGCGGACCGGCGGCGGTCTGATGCTTCGAAGTACACCGTGGGAAACAGGGTGTGGCTGTCTGTGCGGGACCTGCTGCTCTATCTGCCGTGTTGTAAGTTGGCGCCCCAGTATGTGGGGTCCTTCAAGGTCCTCCGGAGGGCAAACAACGTGTCAGTTACTCTGGAGCTCCCGCCCCCTTACCATCTTAACCCCACCTTTCATGTCTCTCTCCTTAGGCTGGTGGTTCCTGGTCCTCTAAGGGGTCGGGAACCTGCCGCTGCACCTCCGGCGCCGGTAGAGGTGGAGGGGTTCCAGCATACACGGTGGAGGCTGTACTGGATTCCAGACGGCGGCAGGGTCCCCTTCAGTACCTGGTGGACTGGGTGGGTTATGGTCCTAAGGAGCGAAGTTGGAGTGAGGGCTGTGGACATTGATCTGGCCCTCACACAGTTCCATGCTCGCCGGCCGAATTGGCCTGGGCCAAGCCTTTGGGGCCGTCAGGTGTGTCGGGAACTGGCTGCGTCAGGAGCCACATCTTGAGTGTGTGGGGGGGGGGGGTACTGTCACACTGACATCCTGCGCTCCCATTCCCCGGAGTACTAATCACAGGTGGCAGCCAGGGCTTCCTCGCACCTGTTCCTGGTTTAGTGTTAAGTCCTCCCCTATATTAGTTCTGTTCTGTGTGTCAAACCCTCGTGGGGTATTCTGTAAACGTTCTGTGTTGCATATTGCCTTTTTCATGCCAAGTTACGTTACCTGTGTTTTTGTTAAACTTGTAGTTGTTGGTTTTCTTTTAAGTTCCGTTTTAGATTAAACTGTTCTTTTTTGCAAATCCTGTTTTGCGTCTTGTCGCCGCCTAACACTCAGTCCTCATAGCCTGGAATGCTATGCTAATGATAGGAAAAATATGTGTAACTCCCATCCACTCAAGGACTTGTTCTCTAACTTTAACATTGTTACAGTACTGAACATGGAGTTGATAAGGAATCAAAAATCGTCTTTATATACATTTTTCTTCTTCCAGGCAATAAGGACTGAGTATAGTTGATACACTATCATCTTTGGGTCAGGAATTCCTGAAAGCATATTGGATGGTGCCATGCCTGAATGGTTTACATGTGGCAGTAATGTGAGTGGTCATGATATCACAGAGGCCACGGGTGTCTATAAGAAGTAGGGACTCCAGCAATTCCTTGCTCTGCTTGGAAACATATATCTACACAACTGTAAGATGCAGATGCTAACAAAAGAGTCCCAATAGTATCTTCCTGCCAATCCCCAATAACTATTTTTCGTTAATATACAATATATAAATAATTGAACATTTTAATTTGTGTAATGTGAGTGTAATCTCTCTCTGGTTTGCTTGTGTCCAATGTCAAACATGACAATAGGCAACTGAAGGAGGTTAAGCTTTTTTTAAACATAAATGTAAATACAAATTAACAATAACACTAGAGGACAGAAAGCAGCAGTTAATAAAAGTGTGAGCAATATAGGCCCTATTCAGTCACACTAGAAAGCTGCAGTGTTATAAGCAACGCTGTCACACTGCAAAATCATGTCAGAGGCTTTAATATCCATGCTGAGCTGAATGGGAGAATCAAGAGGTGTCTCGTGTAACAATGATTTGATACTTGCATTACCAAATCAAAAACATAGGCTAAAATGTGTGTTTGTGCGTGTGTTATTTAGTTAGTTTGTTAGTTAGTTAGTTAGTTAGTTAGTTAGTTAGTTAGTTAGCTAGTTAGTTAGCTAGTTAGTTAGTTTTGTGCCCCCAAGGGAAATATATTTCCACAGCACTATTACATCACGTTCAATTTTATATCCAGCAACAGTACCATCAACCAACAACATTGTGTGTGTGTGTGCGTGTGTGTGTGTAAGCACGTGTATGCCTGTGTGTGTGTGTGTGTGTGTGTTGGAGTTGTATCCTTTCAATCTTAACAATCCATCTGGTCAGGATAGCTCAGAGACAAAATGTTGGAATGATGACACACTGGGGGGCAAAGTCTGACTGGCTTGTTCTACACTATGATTTTTTTCATAGAGAAATTCTAGTTATATGCCACGTTAGACAGATTTGGAAATGAGTCCAGCTCTTTCATGTCCCATTCAGACAACATAACTAAGCACACATCTGCAGAATGACAGCACACTTTTAAAGATACATTATAGTATGATATTACAGTATGTACTTAGACATTGGGGTTCAAGTTGAAGGCAAATTAAAGTTTTTGACTTGCTTGCATGGCCAAGTCTATTATGGTTGCTTGTGTGAACGTGTGTGCATGTAGTGTGTTTGTGAAAGACAATCTATTTCCCTTGTGACCAACATACAAAACATTTAGGGAGTCATAGCCAACGTTGTCTCTTTCAATGTGTGCTGTTTTATCAGGTTTGCCTTGATAAGGCATGTAAACAAGACCCTCTATTTAGTTTGAAGACACAATAGAGTTGGACTTAGTCTTTCTGTGTATTTGCGAGAATCAATCATATAGTGTGTCTGTATTATGAATGTTGTTCACATGGATGCAGGAGGATACTGCATTTATATATTCCCTTATTCATCTAAAAATATCCAACATAATTTGTCATCATGGCAGACACAGGAATATTACAAGATATCACTATGTTTTGAAGGCTGGGATAGGGGAATTTTCACATGACCGTTAGGTCACAGGATGCCTCTCCTCTTCTGTTCCTTGCAAATATTAGACACGGTCTGTTGAGTGCACCATTGATCAAATTCGGAATCAAGCATCAAGACATTTCGTCTGCAAACCTGGCCACTGGATATCGACGGGCGTTCACGGATCCATGGTAATATGGGGAGATAGAACGGGACGTGCTCTCGTCGTTTCTAAATGTACGCTCCACCGACAATTGGAGCGTATACGCGCTGATACGCGCTCATCTACCGTTCAATTTAGCTGAACCACCAGTTGGAACGCCGCTCAGCACTGAACAGCCGGCTCTCATCTCTCTCTCTCTCTCTCTCTCTCTCTCTCTCTCTCTCTGTCTCTCGCTCTCTCTTTCAGTCTCTTTCAGTGCGTTCCCTCGATTTTACTGCTAGTTATTCAGTCGTATTTCTTTGACCGGTTTTACCACTGCGCGCTCCTGGAATTATCCAAGAGTATTTAACTGAATTGCAAGACTTTTCTTGTTATATCGAGTTTCCTTTAAATTTTCGGTTGATTTAGATGCAACATGACCTGATACAATATTTTCCACTTTTGATAAGATAAGGACAGTGGAGGGGGTATCAGTGCCATTCCTCAGGAGAGAGCAGGTGCACCGACACAGCAAACCTGATCACAGCAGAATGATCCCGCGCCACGCTGCTGCACCGCTTGTTGGACGAAATGTCTGAAGGGCACGTTGCCATGATGTATTTCAAATGACGATGAAGTTTCCAATCTGAAGGTAGTATAAGTGTTGCATGTAATTAAAACCATAACAAAAGTGAACATTTTCCTATGATGTCAATGAAACCATTGTGGACTTTGTGTCTTTGCGCGCTAAACAAACATATGGGTAATTCATTCGGTTGCGTGTGAGGGGGCGGTGGTGTCAGGTTTTTCCTACCCAATTCAATTTTATAGAAAATAATAGACAAGGGAAAGTATACAACTCATATTTTGTAGGCTCGGATAATAACCTGATCATGAAGTGTTATCAGAGTAGCATAATGGATTTACTAAGGCCCTTCAAGACCATACATTTAGAAAACATAGGCGTAATTTACATAATCGGAAACAGGCCATGGTTATTCTATGAACATCATGTACAGTACAGCTGTCGTTGGAAAGTTATAAAGTTGTTGACATCAAATATTTGATTGATAATACAAATAAGAATGAACACTTAATGTGCTGTATAGGGTTTGAGATTGCAATAAGAGCTAAATATAATTATAAGAATAAATAAATAAATTAGAATGGTGCAATATTTAGAAAATCTAATCGGTTGTACTGTATTCAACCGGTATGTGTAAATGGCTGACCAGAATTATTTTGGTTGCCATCAAAAATTTACATTATGACAGTAGGCATGCAGAGGCAGAGGCTTTTACCTAGCTCTCATTTACACACACACACACGCACACAGACACACACACACACACGCACACACACACGCACGCACGCACACACACACGCACATACTGTGTCTGTGTTAGTCTCTGCAGGTGTATGAACGCAGACACACATATGCAAGTGTGTATGTGTTTAATACAGGTGAAATAGTACACTGTTGGCCTTTGTGCTTTCGCAGATATACGCAGCCAATAAAGTAACTGCCGGCCGGTCTGCTGTGCTGTGAGACCAATCAGCGATATTTAAATATTTGAATCACTGGCCCATACTCAGTGCTCGTGCTATGCTAAGATATGCCATTTCCCAACAGCGCGTATTTGGTAGCCTATCTGTTATTCTCGCAGCACCCGGCTTCAGGCAGTAGACAGACGGGTCAGTGACAGATCAATTGAATAAACATTTGTGTACAGAGACACGCTGCCCTTAGCCTCATGACACCATCCTGATCTCGCGAGCTTCAATTTAATGAGTAGTTTGGGACCCTACAATTCAACCAAACGTCTTTACATTGGACTGCCTAGATATTTATCTCAATCATAACGTTTAACATAAATAGCATGGTGGAACCTGAAACAGGTGTAATACAAATAGCAATCACATAGCCATGAGCCTAAATGTAACCATTTTAGGAAAAGTTTGAATAGAAGGGTTTCAGACTGATAGTGGCTGTGTAGGATCATGAGGTCTAGGTGGTATCAAGAGGCTACACTGCCCATAGCCTGTTGTGTGTACATGCATACATTCCTGTTGTGTGTACATGCATACGTGTGTGTGTGTATGTGAACGGGATTGTGCATATACACACATACTGATGGGAGGAGCTGAGGAAATGGTCGAGGTAGATGGAGAATTGTGTTCTGAGAAACCCTCAAACCTGTTAGTGTGAATGAGACTTCCCAGTAACCTGTTGCCATGGTTCTTCATGGAATAATATTTATGAGTCATATATACTGTATATTAAAAAATAAATTATTTTAATTTTTCACCCACATTAACTAAACCAACATTTATCTTAACAGAGCGATATGAGGTAGTATGTTACACTTGAAGTGCTTTATATCACAGGCTTAAACGCTCTGAACCCCAAACCCTTTGTCTAGTCCACTGTAGCTCTACTCTATACCCTAGTACAGCCATAAACTCCACAGTACATATTGCCACAAAGCTATTTATATTAGAATCCATGAAAGACAAATCAATTTCATGATCTTTGAAAGGCTGACTGAATGTTATGTTTCAGTTGCTGTTTAAACATGCTGTGACTTGACTGGCTGTCTAACTAGTCTAAGTATGAGGAAGGTTCAGAGATAATTGGTTACAACTCAGAAATTATGTCACACATGAGACCCAATCTAATCGGATTGTTCTATACAACTGGGACTTGAATGCGTATGTTAGAGAGACAATTGATCCAGCCTTTTCACGTCCCTTTAGACAACACAACTGATTACAATACGACACAGGGTCAATTTATTTCCCGTTAAAACAATTCTGTGAAACCCATACCCACACAAACCCATGTCTTTATCCACAGATACTTTACAACCCTAAAAACCCAGAATCCTCCTTGGCTGCAGCTCACACAAAAACCTCTCCTACTCCATGACAACAGGACGACCGACCAGCCCAACCATCATGGCGTTCGATCCATGGCCCTTCCTCACAACTCCGCCCAATCTCTCCATCCCGGAGCCCATCTTGTATGACAGCTACCCCCTCGGTAATGACTCAGAGATCACAGAGTCTCCCCAGGATAAGGCCAGCTCGGTGGTCATCACCTTCATCTACTTCATGGTCTGCGCAGTGGGACTGTGCGGCAACGCGTTGGTCATCTACGTGATCCTGCGATACGCCAAGATGAAGACTGTGACCAACATCTACATCCTCAACCTGGCTGTGGCCGACGTTCTCTGCATGATGAGCCTGCCCTTCATCGCACTGCAGCTCGCTCTGGTCCACTGGCCATTTGGAGAGCCGCTGTGCAAAGTGATCTTGACTGTTGGTGGGTGAGCTGTTGTTATGATTAAGTTTTAATCATGTTTATATTGTATTATCTTAAAGGCCCACTAAGCCGTTTTCCAGGTAATGTGTTTTCTTGGGAAAAGTTCCCAAAACGTTTGGACTATCCTGTTTCATCAAATAAAGCATTTCATGAGGAGTTTTAGTTAATTGCATTTGTAGACTTAAACTGAAAATAGATTTTTTTGTCTATTCTGTTCCCCTCCAGACTCTTTAAACCAGTTCACCAGTATCTTTTGCCTGATGGTAATGAGTATCGACCGTTACCTGGCCGTGGTGCACCCCATTAAGTCCACCAAATGGAGAAAGCCTCGCATGGCCAAGCTTATTAACCTGACTGTGTGGGGGGTGTCGCTGCTGGTAAACCTCCCCACTATGATCTTCAGTGGCATAAACAAGTATGCGGTTTGTGGAATAGAGTGGCCGGAGCCCCAGGAAGTCTACTACAAAATGTTCATGTTCTACACATTCTTCGTTGGCTTCTTTCTGCCCCTGGTTGTCATATGTCTATGTTACCTACTCATCATTGTAAAGGTGAGAACATCTTTCTTCCTGTATAAGACAGACACAGACACACACCCTGTCCTGTCATTTGATTCAAATTCAATCGCGCGCACAGAGAGTGAGCGAGAGAGAGAGTGAGAGAGAGGGAGAGAAAGAGAGACATGCAGCTATTGTCTTCAATAGGTTTTCAACCGTCACAAAATGTAGTTGTGCTTGTTGAAATAACAGAAGTGATATGACAAAGTTCAACACAACCTAAACAACAAGGTTAAATATGTGTATTCTTCACATCTCTTTTGCTAACTCTCAAATTGTGTTCTTTTGTCGTTCATCAGGTGAAGTCCTCGGGCATGCGGGTGGGCTCGTCCAAGCGCAAGCGATCGGAGCGCAAGGTGACGCGGATGGTGTCCATTGTCGTAGCCGCGTTCGTCCTGTGCTGGCTGCCCTTCTACGTCTTCAACGTTACCTCTGTCACCAGCTCCATCAAGGCCACGTCCGCCGTGAAGAGCACCTTCGACTTCGTGGTCGTGCTGGGCTACGCAAACAGCTGCGCCAACCCCATCCTCTACGCCTTCCTCTCGGATAACTTCAAGAAGAGTTTCCAGAATGTTCTGTGCCTGAAGAAGGTGGCGGGCTTGGATGAGATCGAGCGCAGTGACAGCAGGGCAGACCGGAGCAGGATGGTTAACAACCTCAACATGGACACCCACAACTCGGCTTTACTCAATGGGGAGCCACAAACCAGCATATGAGGGTGACGGAGGGAGTGACAGAGAGACAGACAATGGGGTAGAAGGGAACGGCGGTAGAAGGGAACGGGGTCAAAGCTTATGACGAGTTAGCAGCCACATCAACCATTATCACATAGCAGAGACCAAAACTGAAGCTTTTCCCAGGTCATGAAGCAGATAATTGGACACTACCTAAGAACCTGATTTTGCAGCTAAGGGTGGAGGCTAAGCTATTCCCTGTGGTGGTAAGGAGGCAATGTACAGAACTCACAACCTTAGAGAAACATAATGTGATCACAAATCAAGGATCAACAGTATTACTGTTGATCCCTGCTAAATGATATGTGTATTTCCAGCCGTGTTGACCAAACTCATTTAAAGCTATATTCATGTATGTTATGTATATTCAGTTGTGTGGTCAGCCTGTGTAGTATTTGCGGGACTGTTCCTCCAAATGGTTATGTCTGACATCCCTCTGTTTAGAAGTGTGAAAGAAGCATTCATCACCAATATGTTGAAGATTAGCAAATGAGTTGGTCCATTAGCC
This sequence comes from Typhlichthys subterraneus, assembly GCA_027564835.1. NCBI lineage: Eukaryota > Metazoa > Chordata > Actinopteri > Percopsiformes > Amblyopsidae > Typhlichthys > Typhlichthys subterraneus. Next base: position 9,264 of record JAODUH010064735.1, read on the forward strand.
AGACAGCTTTGCAGCTGTTTGGCATGCAATTATTGTACCAGCAGGAACCTGACAAGATTTCTTTGGCAGACGGGAAAATACATGCGCAATTTCTAAGCTAAATCAGTTCATGCCCTGATGAAAATGACAGCAATGTGAAGGCAAGGTCAAGAAGCTGCGTATATTACATCTTATTTATTGATAAAGATGGATGTTTTTTCTGTGGCAAACAAGTTTGAATAAGATAAGTATTGACTTTCATATTTTGAAATATTAATTCAACTGAAATATGGCCACTGACAGGCTGACAGCACAAAACAGCTTGTACATAGAACATGTTAAATCTCCGCCTTAAAGAGTATGAGCCTCGTCTTTGGGTAAATTGATTTGAGGGGAAGATCACTGTAAAATTGTACAATGCATTCTGGGATGTACCTAGCACAATGCTTACATGTTGTTGGACAACGCAACTTTTATTAAGGTCTTTTATCATTCTTAGTATTTCAGTGACAATAATCATCGCTCCACGTGTGTCCACTAGCAACATATTTAAAAACACATGTCCAATCTGTTGCATGGAAACAAAGAAACAGATGCAGGCGTAGAATATAGAGGTCCATTTGATGAAATTAGATTAGCTGTGTATGTATAGGTTTTGCAGATGCAGAAGGAATGTGAAGGGTGATTGTGTGAGCAAGATGAAAGGGAGAAGATGAATGTGTCTGCAGACTGTTATTCTCTTTTCAGATGAAAGAATAGATCAGTGGTCCTCATAAAGCACACTGTAATTGCGTTTCACACACATTGCATTGCCGGTGTAAAATGTATCCACTGGTGTCTTATTATATACCCACAAACACACAGACTGGTTGCATATGAGTTGCAGAAACAGTAGCCTAGCCACTAGTAATCTGACCATGGTCGCAGAGGACGATATTCAAACACACCAAAAAAGCCACACATACACACACTTACACACACACACAGACACACATGCACACCCACACAAACACACATACTTAAACACACATCAGCCGAGTGACGCAGATGGCCATCTAAGCAATCAGTGTTTCATCAGTTATTGCAACCCTATGGACCATCATCTCTGTGTGTGTGTGTGTGTGTGTGTGTGTG
>JAODUH010064756.1:0-15886 GCA_027564835.1 Typhlichthys subterraneus
ATTATACTGTATGTTTACATTGTACATATACCAGTCTATAAGCTAATGTATACATTATACTGTATGTTTACATGGTACATATACCAGGCTATAAGCTAATGTATACATTATACTGTATGTTTACATTGTACATATACCAGTCTATAAGCTAATGTATACATTATACTGTATGTTTACATGGTACATATACCAGGCTATAAGCTAATGTATACATTATACTGTATGTTTACATGGTACATATACCAGGCTATAAGCTAATGTATACATTATACTGTATGTTTACATTGTACATATACCAGGCTGTAAGCTAATGTATACATTATACTGTATGCTTACATACTGTATGTTTACATGGCACAGGCTATAATTAAGCAACAACACAGAGAGTGAGTGTGTTAGACTGAATATCAGCACGGCTGTGATTGGGCCGTAGGTATGACGCCACAAGCCAAATGCCGAGGATAACAGGAATGCCTCTTGTCCACTCAAATCACTTGGTCGGACCTAACGGTTGTATAAGCTAGCATAATGTATAGTCACTGTATGTTTACAGGCGGTCAACAGCTGTTAGGGTTAGGGCTCCTCCAGGGGAGCAACTCAGCAAGCCAGGTTGATCCTGGTAAAAGCTTTCGATCCAAATTGATTCCGTACACAACAGCAGCCTCAGCTTGTCACACAAGTGTCTGGAGAGGGGAGCTGCTTCATTGGTGATTCTACAGCTCACATCAGTCACAGCACCACAATGCACCATGGCACTATAGCAACACTAGCTGGGTTTGGTCTTGTTGTAGCAACACTAGCTGGGTTTGGTCTTGTTGTAGCAACGCTGGGTGGGTTTGGTCTTGTTGTAGCAACGCTGGCTGGGTTTGGTCTTGTTGTAGCCATGCTGGGTGGGTTTGGTCTTGTAGCAACGCTGGGTGGGTTTGGTCTTGTTGTAGCAACACTAGCAGGGTTTGGTCTTGTAGCAACACTAGCTGGGTTTGGTCTTGTTGTAGCAACGCTGGCTGGGTTTGGTCTTGTTGTAGCAACACTAGCTGGGTTTGGTCTTGTAGCAACGCTGGGTGGGTTTGGTCTTGTTGTAGCAACGCTGGCTGGGTTTGGTCTTGTTGTAGCCATGCTGGGTGGGTTTGGTCTTGTAGCAACGCTGGGTGGGTTTGGTCTTGTTGTAGCAACACTAGCAGGGTTTGGTCTTGTAGCAACACTAGCTGGGTTTGGTCTTGTTGTAGCAACGCTGGCTGGGTTTGGTCTTGTTGTAGCAACACTAGCTGGGTTTGGTCTTGTAGCAACACTAGCTGGGTTTGGTCTTGTTGTAGCAACACTAGCTGGGTTTGTTCTTGTTGTAGCAACGCTGGGTGGGTTTGGTCTTGTAGCAACGCTGGCTGGGTTTGGTCTTGTTGTAGCAACGCTGGGTGGGTTTGGTCTTGTTGTAGCAACGCTGGCTGGGTTTGGTCTTGTTGTAGCAACGCTGGGTGGGTTTGGTCAAAGTCTGTATATTCTCACCACTCGGCAGCCATCTTTTAACTTCCGGACTTTTATTTAGAAAGTACTCAATGGCATTAATAGGGAGAGAGCCACAACCTCTCTTTCAATGATCATCGGGACATAATAATTAAACGTATACGATGGCGAGTCAAATCTGATAAAAACATCTTAAAATGTTTGGTATTTGCTTAAAAAGCAGTTGGTCTCCAGTTTATAATTCCACTACGCATGCACAAGATTTCAGGACACGACTTCATTAACTTTAGCTGGGATTAATGTGAAACCCTTATTTAAAATTTGGGATTGGGAAGTGTTTTGGTTTGATGTCTTTGTTGTTTGCTGCCTGTTCATCCTGGGTCATGGGTCAAAGGTCATGGGTCATGGGTCCGTCCTTGGTTACGGGCTGACAAACATAAACACTAGTGTTGCAGGAATTATTTCAGATGTCTTAAAAGACAGAGACCCTGTCTGTCTGCCTGCGTTTATGTGCATTATTACATTTCCTCTCCGCGTTGGAGGAAACAGCGACAGAATGGACTTGTTGAATAATGAAAACGACAGGTACGTTGACCCTTCACTGAGAACGAGATGGATGGTGTTATTTATATCAGGCACGTAGCACAGGCAGACTGATACCCAGACATGCACGACAAACGTGCACAGAAAACTAGCGCATCACAAATATTCACAGAGAGGTGTCCATTCATGACAACACACAAACACACACACACACCATGAAAGGCTATAGTTTCAAATGCTCTCCCTCATGAGCAGGAACACAGTGTTTCATATTCATTTGTAATTCCTCATGGTCTTCAACACAAGGCTGAAACACTAGTCTGTTCCCTCAGGGCCACCGTACCACGTTAGATACTACCCAGTATGGCCTGCTGCCGTTCACACACTAGAGGCCTGCAGTGAGATTGGCAACCCAACACAAATCTAGCAGGTGCGGGCGGTCAAAACATATACTGGGTCTATAGTATCCCACAGGCTGCTAGTGGATGGGTCTCCGCTGATCCTTAAAAAGGCTTAAAATGTCTGAACATGTCAGAAAATATACATTCTTTACTGGATGTGGTCTTACATTTCAAACTGAAAACAAATCCTGCAAATAATCTGTTCATAATACGTGAGCCCACACATAACATGTGTTTATCATTGCAGTGGCAAGCACATGAACTCTGATCTTCCCACTACCATTTATTTTGCTAATGGTTGTTGCTGGCTGGAGGTGCAGTACAGTTTGACTAGCCTGGAAGCTAACTATGTGCTAGTTGTGAGCTAGTTATGAGCTAGTGATGACCTAGCCATGTGCTAGTCATGAGGTAGCAGTGAGCTAGCAGTAAACTAGCCATGTGCTAGTGATGAGCCATGATCTAGCCCTGACATAGCAGTAAGATAGCCTTGATCTAGCCATGAGGTAGCAGTGAGCTAGCCTTGAGTTAGCCATGAGGTAGCAGTGAGCCAGCCTTGAGCTAGCCATGATCTAGCCCTGACATAGCAGTGAGCTAGCCTTGAGCTAGCCATGACGTAGCAGTGAGCTAGCCATGAGCTAGCCATGAGGTAGCAGTGAGCTAGCTTCGAGCTAGCCATGACATAGCAGTGAGCTAGCCTTGATCTAGCCATGACATAGCAGTGAGCTAGCCTTGAGCTAGCCACGAGGTAGCAGTGAACTAGCCATACAGCCACTGTAATAATAATATTAATGTGTAGACGTTCCCAGTGTGTTCCCAGCGAACGCCCACGGACACAGAAGCACACGGAGCAACGTGGCAGCGTGACGCTCAGCACACGGTCTGAACTGTGCCTTTAATGTGTAGTAGTAGCTCCAACCACATCCCTATAACCAGTCCTGGTCCTCCATAGATGTTGCAGCGTGACTCACAGCACACGGTCTGAACTGTGCCTTTAATGTGTCTCATCGCGCCCAAGTTGGTAAAGTGCTACTTCTGTGAGCACAAACGCTCCGTCCCACTTGACCTTTAACGGTGTGACTCACTCAGGTGTGGAGATGCAGCACATATGGACGCGTTTCTCGCCCACAGAAGGTCAAGGGCTCCTGCTAACCACTTCCTGGTAATTGCTAAGCACTTCCTGTTAGCTAAACCAAAGCTTAGCATCTCAATGAGCTCAGGCCTCTGCTTTAGCACATGTGGTGTGCAAACCCGTCAATCAGCTGGTATTTTAAAAATGGATAACAAATAATAAATAGATTGCGATGACGTCAGACACACACTCCATATAGAGAGCGGTCACCGTGGCGGCAGAACAACAGGCAGTTACCATGGAAGTAAGGTTATGTTGTGCTGCTGGCTGGGCAAGACCTTCCCCATACTGGACTAATAATATAGATGTTTAATATTTCATAAGACCCGTCCACATATTGTAACCTACTAATAATATCATCTTAATATTTCATGCAGCTTTAAAAGTATCATAGAACATTCAGAACGTTGTTTGGACAGGAAAATAAGCTTTTAGAGCCAACCTTCACACGCACGCACGTACATACACACGCACGCACCTCTGCTATAATGACAATCATCAAGTGGCTGTGCTGAGATCAGTGTTAACCCCGAGGTTTCATCTAATCCATACGAGATTCACCCCGAGGCTGGCCGCCGGGCTACCCTTCTACTCAGCATTTTGGGTAATTGAGTCCACGTACATATTGGCTGACATACATTTGCATGCATATGAGTGGTCTGGACTCTTCACCTTAGAGTTTGGGCTAATAATGTTTTATCGAGATATTATAGAGATCAGCCCCTCCTTCACCTGAAATCTTGCTCCCCTGCCTTCCTAGAAATCCCCCCAAACCCGTCCAGTTTTCAAGCCAAGCAAGTCAGTTTGCAGCTGCAAGAGAGTTTAGTTTCATATAGTGACATCGTGCGACATACTGCCGGATTGTCAATTAAATATGAAGATGATATGATCTTACTGATTTCTCACACTATGAGCCCCTTTGCCACATTGTTTATGAATATCTCATCTTATGTTCTTCTTTGAGGTTAGGTGTTGTTTATGCAGGGTCTCAGCCAAATTGTTTGTATTCATGTCTCGCTGTGAGACAAATATCAGTGTGGAAGACTAGTCTTCCATGAGAGCATGTAGAGGCCAGAAGAGAACAGTCTATTTTGGAGCTGAAGAGTGCAGATCAAGTATGTATGGCTCACAAAATGGTTGGGGGATGGGGCTTAGTTAATTGACTAAAAGTCGGGGTTAGCCATGTCTGTGTGTGTGTGTGTGTGTTGTGTTGTCTGAAGGTGATTCAAGCTGTTAACCTTCAGGTCACCACCAGTCCACCAGCCTCTTCAGCTTCTCTCTGAAGCTCTGGCTTTGCATTTCATTGACAGCGTTCCCATGGCTAGCTCATGGTAGCTGGGAGAGAGAGCGCTACGATGGGTGTGACTCAGCTTCTGCGACAAGGCACCAGCAGCCAATTCATGAAGTCAGACGAGGCTTCACAGGCTGTTGTTGACATATTGGGACTTTAAAAACAGATGACAGTTGCTCCATCTCCGTAACAAGGAACATGTACTTATGCACCTCTTTGGTGATTAATGCACTTTTATTGTGTAGTATGTTGAAGTATTACACATTTAGCGTGTTTCTGTAGGTGTCTCATGCTAATATCTGGAGGTGTGAAGGTCTCCACACTCTGGTTTCTCAGTAGAACATCCTCTCCATGGCACAGAACCCTCAGTAACTACAGTCACAACCATTTATTGAATAAAGCACCACTAAATTGTTTCCCCGGTAACCTTTGGTTATGGTCTGTAATACAGACTCTCGGGACAGGCTAGCTGCCTGCAGCCCTGGTGAGTGACGCTACTCACCTCCACAGGAGCTCCTGAAGTCCCGCTCGCTCCTAAAGGTCATGCAAGAGCAGGTTGCACGCTCTCCCCAGGGCTGTGCATCCAAGGTGTGTGCACATGCACGTTGGTAGGGTCCTGTAGTGTAAAATACTGCATTGAACATCTGTTGTAGCACCTGACAGGTATGGTTACAGTACTGTATTTATCAGGTAGGGTTACAGTAAGTATGTATATAGCAGCAGGTAGGGTTACACTAAGTACTGTATATAACAGCAGGTAGGGTTACAGTAAGAACTGCATTTATCAGGTAGGGTTACAGTAAGTACTGTATATAGCAGCAGGTAGGGTTACATTAAGTACTGTATATAACAGCAGGTAGGGTTACAGTAAGTACTGTATTTAACAGGTAGGGTTACAGTAAGAACTGTATTTATCACGTAGGGTTACAGTAAATACTGTATATAGCAGCAGGTAGGGTTACAGTAAGTATTGTATTTATCAGGTAGGGTTACAGTAAGTACTGTATATAGCAGCAGGTAGGGTTACAGTAAGTACTGTATTTCAGGGAGGACTCACGTTGTTTTACAACAATTAGAGGCTCAGCCAAGCTGAACCTCCATCAAGAGCAATGCTGCACACTTTGATTTGGACACACTTGTGTTGTGTGGAAATTAAAAATGTGTTTTGCCTACCAATAAGTCTGGATAAACACCGTTCCCAAGCAGACTTCAGAAAACTCTCTCTCTCTCTCTCTCTCGCTCTCTCTGAGACACAGTGTTCCATTTCAAACAAAGGCATAGCGCCATTGTGTGCTGCTGACAGTCTAGCTCATGCTAGCTCTGCTCCGCCCAGGTGAGGCCATTAGTGCCAACTAGAGGAACACCTGGTCACTCAGGAAGTCTGCTGCCTGGAGCCTCATCTTCATGCTGACCCGCCTCTCTGTGTGTGTGTGTGTGCGTGTGTGCGTGTATCTCAGTAAGTTTAAATAGACTATTGACTGCAATAAAAGCATTTTTTAAATTAAACTCTCTCCCTCTCTCCCCCCCACCCCCACCCCCACCCCCTTTCCCTGTCAGGAGTACCAGATCGACATCATCTTCGCCCAGACCTGGGTAGACACCCGGCTGCGTTTCAACAGCAGCAGCATGCCCATCCTCACCCTCAACAGGTGCTCCCCCAGTTATTTTCGTATGTGTGACCATACCCTAACAGTGGGGGACTGGGACTGTATCCTAACAGTCTGAGGGACTGTACCCTAACAGTGGCCTGGGGAACCACAAGAGCTCCGGCCTGGACCAATAACCTGGACAGAGTGTTAACTGGCCCTGGACTAAATCTTAATGAGCACTGTAAAACATAAGATGGCCTGTAATGAAATTAAGATGCAGAACTACACAATATTAATTTGACTTGACAAATTTATTCATTTGGTTATTGACGTCTTCATTTGTGAATAAACCCTCCATTAGGCAGACATTAACGCTGCAGTTCGATTGGTTAGAACACAAATGGAGATGTATTGTTACGTATTAAGAGAGAGCTCCCCCCCCACCTTCCCCCACAGCAACATGGTGGGCCTGATCTGGCTCCCTGACACCATCTTCAGGAACTCCAAGAACGCAGACTCCCATTGGATAACGACACCCAATCAGCTGTTGAGGATCTGGAATAACGGAAAGATCCTGTACACACTCAGGTACAGGAAACACTTGCTACACCTGCCACCTGGCTACCACTCACCAAGTGTTCTAAGATACTGCAGTAGTACTGTAGACACAGTAGTATTTATACTGCAGTAGTACTGTATACCTGGTAGTGTTAATATATATAGCATATGGTATATGTGGCTGCCAGTATTAAAGAATATTACATAGTTTAACGTGCACATGATTAAGACGTCAGTAGAGGATTGGGTATAAAACCTCTCTCTCTCTCTCACACACTCTCTCTCTCACACACACACACACACACACACACACACACAGCAAATGTCTTGTTGTCTTTACACCATGGTGTTTGTGTGTGTTCATGTGCATGTGTGGGGTAGAGTAAAAAGCTTCGGTCAATCAATGTGTGTGTGTGTGTGCGCGCGCACTACACCCAATAGACAGGGTGTTTAAGCCTGCTCAAACATTTGAGTTCATGAACCCTCAACAGCCAATGCTAGCGTTGCTAAATAATTGATGAGGTGCTGTGTGTAATGTTCTCCTCCTCCACTAGAGGTGCTGTGTGTAATGTTCTCCTCCTCCACTAGAGGTGCTGTGTGTAATGTAGCATTGGCACTCCTCTCTGCTCTATGCCAAACAAACAGTAAAGTGGGGCAGAGAGGCAGCATAGTAAGCTAGCATGCTATTACTGCATCTCCTAAACAAGCTAGCATGCTAATACCGAACCCATTAGCCAGCTAGCATGCTAATACCGCAGCTCATTAGCCAGCCAGCATGCTAATACCGCACCCCCTTAGCCAGCTAGCATGCTAATACTGAACCCTTTAGCCAGCTAGCATGCTAATACCGCAGCTCATTAGCCAGCCAGCATGCTAATATCGCAGCTCCTTAGCCAGCTAGCATGCTAATAGGTAGCCTCCTAAGACCATCCTGATCTTGTCCGTCTGGAGAAAATCAGTGACACATCGTTTGTCACCTGTGTAGAAAACAATCAGTCTGACCAGCGCCTAGCTCAACAGCACACATCATATGTTTGGGTTTCCACGGTGCTCTGGCCGATCTCAAGCATTGTGATTGGGTGGTCCAGTGTGAAGGACGCTTGACATGCATTAGCCCCGCCTTCAGGACACACGCTCCTGATTGGAGGGTTCCAGACTGATGTTGGAGTGATGAGGGGGGGCAGCAGGAAGCTGACCCCCTGCTGGTGGGGGGCAGGCGGACAGCTGCTGTCTTCTGATTCCTCCTGTCAACAGAGCCAGCGGCTGATTGGACACCATCTGGTGTTGTCACGGCAATCACGCCGCGGGTGCACAGAGGAGGGGGGTGGGTAGGGGGAGAGGGTGGACATGGGGACAGCGGCATTCTGGGAAAACCTCGCTGAAATGTCCAGGAATGTTTTTGTCTCCCTTATGGCTGGTAGTGACTCCCCCTCTCCCCCCCCCCCCCCTACACACCTGTAGGATGACCATCAATGCTGAGTGCCAGCTGCAACTCCATAACTTCCCGATGGACGAACATTCTTGCCCTCTCGTCTTCTCCAGCTGTGAATACTGGCAACACACACACACACACACACACACACACACACACACACCTCATTATCATATTGTAAATATGACTATAAACGTGAGTATGTGTGTTACCAATGTAATTATCAGGCCATTTCCCAGCGGAACTCACCTGTTCACGCTGTGCTGAACGCCAGGGTCTCTAAACACACTGCATCATGGGAAATACTCAACAAAATGCATCATGGGAACGTCTGCCACTCGCACTACAGCAGTGGTTTGACCTCTGACCTCCAGTCCCTTCACTAGTAGACCTCTAGTCTCACAGAGACTTTACTAGTTGACCTGTAGTCTCTTCGCTAGTTGACCTCTAGTCTCTTCACTAGTTGACCTCTAGTCTCACAGTCTTTACTAGTTGACCTCTAGTCTCACAGAGACTTTACTAGTTGACCTGTAGTCTCTTCGCTAGTTGACCTCTAGTCACACAGAGACTTTACTAGTTGACCTCTAGTCTCTTCGCTAGTTGACCTCTAGTCTCACAGTCTTTACTAGTTGACCTCTAGTCTCACAGAGACTTTACTAGTTGACCTGTAGTCTCTTCGCTAGTTGACCTCTAGTCTCACAGAGCCAACCTTTACTACGTAATGTCTGGGACACAGCCCTAATTGGGTCAAGACCCGCCTACTTGACAGGGCAGGTATTTTGATTGACAGGCATGACGACCAACTACGTAACTCATTGATGGACGTTAAACTTACACAGAGGACATGACTGGCTGACTTGTCTTGTCAGTCTGCTAAGTAAGGAACTATGGTTACTGCTTAAATAAATGGAACAACTGCAATTAATAAACAAAGCCCGGCACTAGCGTCAGACAGTATACAGACTTGTTAGTGTCAATGCCAATGACAATCGACTCCCCCCACTTCTTGAATGTGTTGTTAAGCCTCACAGAGGTCTACATATCAATCAATCAATCTTTATTTATATAGCACTTTTCATACAAATTCATGTAACACAAAGTGTTTCATATTAGACGTTACATATCAGACGTTCAGCACAGAGTTGCTTATGTGGGGTAATGTAGTTGTAACCGGGACAACGCAGGCAGACAGACTTGCTAGTGAGGGATTTGTTTGGACTACGCATCACGATTATCCTGGCCAATATAGACGATAAAAAATCTGATTGATCTTTTTATGTGAGGGACACAATGGCCAGCTGAGCCTTCAGCCATGTGTTGATTGACTAGAAAGATGCAGGCTAATAAATATATTAGTACGTCAATACAATTGGATTATACAACAGCTATTTTTCAAGTTACTTGTGAAAATATTCATACTTATGTGAGGATATTCCTGATTATCACGATAATGGACATTCACCACTATGACGATATACCACATACTATGGTATATCGTCCCATCCCTAGTTTGGACATCCTGGAGGACTGTTGGGGGCAGACAGTCCTGTCAGATATGTCCTCATTCACATACAGCTCTGTTATTACATAATTTTATGATTTGATTTCTAGAGGTTTTACCAGGTCTAGTGGCGCTCAGCGTTCTGAGTGTAACACAGAATAGCAGCAGATGCAAGCTGGCATGAGCATATGGCCCCTAAAGACCATTTTGGTGTATTCCTGCAGCATCCATAGATACTGCATGGGTCTTTAACTGACAACGAGCATAATGCTTTTCTGGGGGCACCAAATCATTTATAAGATAAGTTGGTGTGCTCAGTGATGGAGCAGCTTACATCTGGTTCCTGGGGCCTCACTGATACAACTGTGCTTAGAATACACGTGAAAATGTTTCGTACGAACAAAACACAGAAAGTACGTGCAGGCAAAAATATTCAGGTTTATAAAACAGTGCGCACATACCACAACAGGTTTCCTTTATAAATCACAATCTATTCTCAATATAGCGCACATGAATGAGCATATTGTCCCACCCAATGAACGCCCATACGCGCCTGTAAATGGTCACTGAAACACCCAGAATTAATATTCATTGATGAATTTAATGAAGGAAAATCCCAACAGAAACCCCCAAAACAGTATTTTCAGCCAAATGTGAAATTGAAGTTCTTGTAGGGGAGGTTGATAGATAAAAACATATTGTGGGCATTACAAATGCCAATAAGCACAGACGTCACTAAAGATTAATGGTTAGGGGGAATTCATTAGGACATTATAAACTTTTGGTTAAAGTTTGTTAAGACACTCACTGATCTAATATGATTCCCTTCCCATGCCGACACCAACAAAATGCACTAAGATGGCTAGATAATATGTAGCAAATCCATAGTGGAAAGTAAAAACACATATCTGTGCAAATAATACTGAACAGCGTTGCGTATACAGAATAAAACCATTTGTTTAGTGTGGAACTTTATGTAAAGGTGTCCTATGAATTGCACACTTGTTGTATAATCAATAGTTACTGTTCCCCAACACACTGAAACTAATGAAGACAAAATTATAGTAAAAATACAAATGTGTAACTTTAACTTATATTCAGCTGAAACAACACACACAAAGTAATGGATTCTGGGAAAGAGGGCGGGGCATAGTGCCGGCAATCCTTTTGAGATAAGAGGTTATTTTTCTACAGCTCAGTAACGCTTGGCGATCTGAAAAGAAAACTGCTTAAACATTTTCTGGTATGAATATAAATAAATGTCATTGTTTTACACATTGCTGGCTGTCTATTGTACATGCATATCATCACTGGTTGCCTTAGTAAATAGCTCATGCCTGCTATGCCCTTTCTAATGATAGGAATATTTAGAATTCATATTTTAGGTCTGGCGACATACATGTTGTTATATAATACAGAGTGTTTATTTCATCATATGGTGTCTAGGTGAGACACATTATCATTCTCCAAGACAGACAGACAGACAGACAACATCAGGAACACAGAATTTTTACATTAGCCCAGATGTTTTTCTTGTTTGGTCAATGTATATATTATATAGTATATATACAGCAGGCAGTAAACTAGTATGTCCAGGGTTGGACAGCAGGCAGTTAACTAGCATGTCCAGGGTTGGACAGCAGGCAGTAAACTAGTATGTCCAGGGTTGGACAGCAGGCAGTTAACTAGTATGTTCAGTGTTAGACAGCAGGCAGTTAACTAGCATGTCCAGGGTTAGACAGCAGGCAGTTAACTAGCATGTCCAGGGTTGGACATATGATGCTCAGAGGCTGAGCTGAAGTGATTTCCTGGCAGTAAACACATCTCACTGATGCCAGCTCCTGTCTGCAGTTAATCGTTAACATCTCAGTATAAACATGCGTGTCGTGTGTTTCAACACGTTTTATTGTAGCAGATGGAATGATATCATTATTTAATTATAATACGATGGAGCATTGTACCATTCTAGATATAATGCATCTGGGAAATGGCAGGAAAATGATCAAATAAATCAATATTTTGTCCGCGGTGGACAAATTGTCCCATAATTGTCCTGATGTGGAAAAACCCTTCTACTTGTTAATTATAGTTCGTAAAGAATATCAATTGTAATCTGCCAATACACACACACACACACTATAAAATACAAAATATAATTGCCAGTATATATTGGTGATGGACTGAAATAAAAATGCTCAATGCTTAGCTGGATTTTAATCATGCCACACGGTAGCATATGCAGCTAAAATATAGTGTCTGCTGATACCGTCTGCAGATACGTGTCTAGACAGTTTCTGCATCGCTGAAGGAAAGAGGTACTGAGAGAGATTAAGCAAGCCCACAACACACACACACACACACAAACAGGGGTTTATGAGCTCGGATAGAACATGTTGCTCTGGGGATCTTTTACAACATAAAATACGAGTGCCATTTGTATATAATGGAGACAGGTAATATTGCCTACAGTGGAGAGGATTGGGGCGTAAAATAAGAAAAATAAGGTACCTAACACAATCAATGTTGTAGAAAGCCCTATTGTAGCATGTGCACTCATTAAAACCCCATCCAGGTCCAGTGAGAGGTTTGTCATATACACTAATACACTGGCTTTAATTACTGATTAACCAAGCTCACCACTGGAAGGTCAATACATAATAACCATGTACAGTATATTACATGAGTCATATTTATTTGTGCTCATACATCTCACTCAATGGAAGGAATGTGACATTACTTAGGGCTCCTTTAAGTACCATTGGAACACACATACACTTGCCGGGGGGAGGAGCAGTTTAAGGGGGTGTTGTTTGTTTCCATGTGAAATGTAGGTTGTAAAGCCCTCTGAGACTGCAATGTGATTAAGGGCTATATATATAAATAAATAAATAAATAAATAAATAAATAAATTGACTTGACTTGACATACAACTGACAAAGTGCATGTGTGTGTGTGTGTCCAGATGGTTACCCTAGAGACGAGATCATATACAAATGGAGGAGAAACTCAGTGGAGACGTCGGACCAGAAGTACTGGAGACTCTACCAGTTTGACTTCATGGGACTCCGGAACACCACAGACGTTCTCACCACCACCGCAGGTACCCCTATATTACCAGACACCTCCACAGGTACCCCCAGACACCTCCTCAGGCTGTTGTAGTTCCTCCAGATGTAAATGATAGCGCTGAGCTAATTGGTGCGTTAGCATGGAGGTCACGTCTGACCGATGGCCGGGGAGAGACGCTCTGGGTTAGCTAGAGCCTGTCTGGGTGCGTGTGGATGGGTAGAAATGTAATCACAGAGCCCAGATCACGCGTCCTTCCCCGGGGTACGGCGGAAAATAGGTTCCTCCGCTGACATAAATCACAGAGATTAAAGATTTAGAAGGAAGTTTAATTACTCGTCCTTTTGTGCCTGTGTCCAAACAGGCTGGTTATCAGACTGCTGCTGCAGCAGACCCAGTGTGTTGTCATCATGTCCTCCATGTTCCAAGCATGTCAGCCCAGTCAGACCAGAGCAGACATGATGAAGGGGAGAGCCGCAGAACGCGGGCGGACATTATTATCCCCCGTTAACCTTGTGTACAGGCAGGGCTGGTTTCCATAGGAACCATGGGTATAAATAATGTCACGATGATGATGGCAATGATGAACACACTGCTGGGCTGGTGTCAACACCAGGGGAGACTACATGGCCTCATTGTAGGCCTGGTGGAGTCAGCCTCTCTTTCTACTGTATACATCTGTGGGTCTACTCATAGCACATGTCTGGCTGCTGGTCTGAAAGATATGAACTAGGTGATACATATGTACTAATTACTGGTGGTAATACACACTTAAGTGTGTGAACTATAAGACATTTAATGGATAAAGAACATTAACTAACTGGATGTGCAATAAGACATTTAATGGATAAAGAACATTAACTAACTGGATGTGCAATAAGACATGTAAGGGATAAATTCCTCCACGATCCAGAACTGATTAATTATTCGTGACTAGATCATGTGACCTTAATTACCTTAATTAAATATGATACGGTCTGGCCTTACTGCATACCACTGTTGAGTTCTATGAATTATAAAATCTAATTCATAAGGATGGATAATCGATGGATAATTCTAATAGATCATAGATAATTTCACAGTTGTACTATTAATGTACGTGATTTATTAGTACATGCATTATGACCTGGCATTACTCTGTGGTTATTATGATTGAGAGCACAGATTTCTTGTTGACGGCGATACCAGCTACCAGTTGAGTCTCTCTCTTCCCCAGTCCCCTGTTCCCTTGCTCCAGCCCTGTGCATGAGGGTTAGATGATTCTTGTCTAAAAATATCATCCCCTCCCTCTCTTCCTCCATCTCTGTGTGTTCAATGCTTCACACAGAGAGAGAGAGAGGGGTGTGGTCAGACACATCTGGATGGGGCGTTCAAAGTCTCCGCTGTAAAGTCCCTGATATTTCCCAGCTTCATTCCACCAATCACAACGCCCCTCTGACACCTTCGACCAATCACAACGCTCCACTGACACCTTCGACCAATCGCAACGCTCCCCTGACACCTTCCACCAATCACAACGCCCCTCTGACACCTTCGACCAATCACAACGCTCCCCTGACACCTTCGACCACGGAACACACATTCCACAACATGCAAGTGCATCTCCGAGAGAATGCTGAAGATTCCTCGTTCCCCGATTACAACATGAGGTTCTGCAGAAACATGATTCCATCTACGACCAGCTGCTGAGAAACTGACACTGACACAGACAGATAGGCAGACAGACAGACAGACAGGCAGAATCAGAATCAGTAGAAAAACAAGGTGTCACCATGACCCGCCACAGAGAAAGAGAAGAAGGGGTTGGGGGGGGGTTTACATTATAAACCTTCTGGTTTTGGGACTGGGGTTCTCCATATGCATACATGCGCATGTACACACACACACACACACAGACGCACACACCGGCCGGCTGCGGCACAAAGACCAGAGCAGCTCAGGTGACACACAGAGGGAGACGTCACCATTGTTTGCTGCTAAAATAATGTCTATATTGCAGAGCATTCATATCTGAACTAACATCTCCATTTAAGGTCTGTCTATACGTATACAGCATGTACATTTAAAGCTCTCTCCCCCCTCAGGCGACTATGTCCTGATGACGGTGCACTTTGACCTGAGCAGGAGGATGGGCTACTTCACCATCCAGACGTACATCCCTTGCATCCTCACCGTGGTGCTCTCCTGGGTCTCCTTCTGGATCAAGAGCGACGCCACGCCCGCACGCACAGCCCTGGGTAGGAGGAGGGGCAGGTGAAGGGGCAGGGAAAGGGGGCATGGGGAGGGTGGGGGAGGGGCAGGTGGAGGGGCAGGGGGAGAGGCGTGTTTTTGTCTCCCTTATGGCGTGCTCTCGTGCGTGCGTGTGTGCGCGCATGTGGGTGTGTGTGGGTGTGCGCGCCTGGTGCTGACAATAGCAGCAGAAGAGAAACCAGCTGTCATGTGTGATAAACATCCCCTTCATCCTCTCGCTTCCTGTGGAGGAAGAAGACAGATAAGAGAGAGGGAGAGAGAAAGAGGAAGAAGAGAGTGAGATGAGACGAGGAAGAGGATGTAATGAGACCAGGGTTCAGACACATTCCTTCCAAAGATTTGTTACAACGTAAAACGAGTATTCAATTCAAACAAGTAGACCTCAAAGGACAAGTACATGTCTAATACATGTACAGTATATATACACAGTACATGTATAATACATGTACAGTATATATACACAGTACATGTCTAATATATGTACGGCATATATATACACACAGTACATGTCTAATACATGTACAGTATATATATACACAGTACATGTCTAATACATGTACAGTATATATACAAATATACACACAGTACATTTCTAATACATGTACAGTATATATACACAGTACATGTCTAATACATGTACAGTATATATACAAATATACACACAGTAC
>JAODUH010064777.1:0-17179 GCA_027564835.1 Typhlichthys subterraneus
CTCTCTCTCTCTCTCTCTCTCTCTCTCTCTCTCTCTCTCTCTCTCTCTCTCTCTCTCTCTCTCTCTCTGTCTCTCCCAAAATGGATGACTTGGTTATGTTCAATAATATATGGTTACATTTTGTTCTCGGGTGTGAGTTCACACTATATGGTCTGTTTTATTTTGTCAAAGACTGATTTGCATCTATGATTTTACTGTAATGTACAGTCTATTAGTCTACATGTATACTGGATACAGAAGAGTGTCCATGGCCTGTTTTGATCTTCTGCAGATAGAGAGGATTTGAACATCAAGCTACTCTATAGGTCGAGAGCTTCAGAGTCCCACTTTCCTTTTTCATCTAGTGGGCAGTCCAAACCTCCACCAAACACCATTCATCACTTCCATTACCAGAATCCTCACACACTTCCGCCGCACAGTGAACAAAGAGGGGGATTTAGATAGACAGACAGACAGATAGATAGATAGATAGATAGATAGATAGATAGATAGATAGATGTTATGTCTACACATTTATTACGCAAAGGGCAGCAATACACTGTGTCTAGTCAATGCAGTGATCTGTTTTACAGTACGTCCTTGAGGAAAAGGACTTGCATTATTCAGCTTTTCATTTCAGATATAAGTTTTTCTTATATTATAATTGGAACGAGTGCAGTCAATGCTGGAGCCGTTCAACACAAAGCTTCTCCACAGATGCTGTGTTCATTGAGCATTCTCTCTCCAGCTTGTTCTCTGAGTGGCCTTGGGCCCTGGCTACTGTACTTGATGGAGGCTGCCGGGAACATCTTCACCTCTCTCTCTCTCTCTCTCTCTCTCTCTCTCTCTCTCTCTCTCACAGCGTAAAATTACAGCATACGTGTGTGATGTCATTGGACACTCCATCATCCGTGAGATAAACGGCTCTCTCCAAGGTCCTGACAGAAAGACAAAGGAAAGAGGATGGAAGGATGGAAGGAGGCAGGGGGTGGTGGCGATCAATGGATATATAAATATATATATACACACATACACATATATACACACTAAGGGGATGATACCAATGGGGATACCAATTCTGTTATTTTAGAACCATGTGGCATATTGGCATTGGTAGTATCTTAAATATTTTAAATATTCAAAATATTTTATATCAGAAATAAAGGAGTGCATATGGTCTTAAGACACACATTAACCTAATCCTTTTAATTACTTACACCATTACTACTGCAGCACAAAGGCCTTATCTCCATTGTTTGTTTTACCCCTCCCCCCGTTGATCGGCCAGCCAGAGAGAGAGAGGGAGAGAGAGAGAGAGAGAGAGAGAGAGAGAGAGGGGGGTGGGGCTGTCACCTGTAATCTCCCAGCATGCTGTGTGACAGAGCTGAGCTCCCAGAATGCACTTCTATGGGGTTCAGGGGTTAGCAGGAGAAATAGCAATATTCCCCCCATCTCTGCCCCTCCCAGTACACTGACCTTCCCTGACCCTCGGTCAGGCACTCATTGCCTGTCTGCCGGGGGCCAGAGCCCCAAGACACCCATGCCGATGAGCAGCAGCCAGCATGTGTAGCTATAGAACCTGTGTACTGGTATGCTGTAGCTATCATTAGAAAGGCATGGCTCAATACACGAGCACAGGGGAGGATGGAGACCAGGGGAAGGGCTCCATAATGGGCTCACGCAGGAAAGGCTTGGCTGCCTTTTTGTGGGTGTGTAGTACACACATAGACACTATCGGATACAGTTACATCATCATTACAGCTCCCGTGGCCTGTCCACCTGCACAAATAGCGAGTGGCGTCTGGACACACAACCAACAATTACTACCATCCATTGCTGTAACACAACTACAACAAATGACTCCTTAACGAGATACAATGTGTGTGAAACTGTCTGTCTGTCTGTCTGTCTGCCTGCCTGTCTGTCGGTCTGTCTGTATAATACATACAAGAACCATATGGCAACGCTTGGCCAATCCAGTGAATTAGATACGCATGTGGCACTGTACGACCTCACAGGGACTGTCCCGTGTAACTGCCAAAATGTAAGAAAGTACTGGCCACTGAGTCAGTGTGGTAGAATGCATGGCACAAGTATTTAATGCAAGCCATTCTGTATGTATTTCTATCATCACGTCATGGTATAAATACACACCATATATCATTATCAACGTCATGTTGCTAGATTAAACTGTTGTGAGGCTATATTTGAGGCTTGTGTATTCAATATATGGTAGAGAAAGGAGAGGTTGCTTAGGTTGATGCCTACAGTATGTTGCTGTCTATACAGTAGGCAGGGAGAACTGCACCATGGGAAATATTTTCTTTTGCCTGTTGTCAAAAAGTTATTCCTGTTTCCTCATTAGGTGTTGCTGGTAAAGTGTGTAAAGCGAGTAGAGCGTGCTATTTCAGGCCCGATTATCTCCTTAGCTACCGTTCACACCTGATCTTGAGGCTCTTGAGGATTTTTGAGATGCCTTCCTTTATCTTGTCATTATGTAACACAAATTTGATTTGTAAACAGTGGACGCTGGACTCCCAGTAGTTCAGTGTTTCCAGTAGAACAATACATTAATAGAGAGACGCATGTAGGAGTATTTTAAGTGGGAAATAGTCATGGCCACATATTTTTAGTACCCACAACTGTACTCTGAACAGCAAACTAAAGTTGCATCCAAACATTGATGCTTTTACAGTCAATCACATAGACTGCACAGAGCTATAATCAGGTTTATTGGGTCCTCTGCAGGATTTAGCTACAGTAGCTCTGTCATGCTATACAGTCGTTTGTGTTCTGGCATGGCTCAAGCTTAGCTATTGAGACAGATAGCTACCCTATCATTATATCTCTTCGGCCAAGTGTGGGACCACTCAGATTTTCCCATTGGAGCTAAATTGAGAGATGTGAACACAGCTGTTATGCCACACAGTTAGTATTGGGAACCCGTTGCTCAGCTCTTGTGGGTGCTCAAGGTTACGTTGTTAGTGCAGGGTGGACTAAACGTGATTGGCTGTGTCTGAATGATCTATACTACGTACTATAGCAGATTTATAATACAAATATGTTAATTTATGGACTCAGCACATTTGACAACATTTTATTTTATACAGTGCATTTCATAGACAACTGTATTTTAAAAGAAGCCTTTTAAAATACTAAGTAGGCCTACGTAATACATTGTATACAATACAATGTTGTCTTCTCATACCCAAGACAGCAATTAGTATTCTATTATTATTATTCACAAAGTACTATTGTCTTGTTTTATAAAAATATGAATTGTTGTCTTGGATATGAGAAGATAGCTTCTTTGTAGTTTACATACATCCATTTCCTCTGGGATTGTGGAAAAATGTTAGTTATTTACTATACACATAATTAATGTGTCGTTATAATATGTGATATGCAGTGAATAGGACCTAAAAATAGCCATTGTCTTACATCCTAATGGCTTGAGAGGTCTTATGTCACCCATACACTTCAGTTTTCATAGCTGGTGTCAAGTAGCACTTAAACAATCTATACAGCCCCATTCTGCTAAGAGCCTACACCTTTCCTGTGTGAATCAACTCTCAGGGTTGTGGGAGTCTGACATACGGTAGCCTACAACACATAATGAGCTCAGGAAATCTATCCACTTTCAAACCTGAAACAGACGTGTCAGCGGGGGTGAGGCTTGAGGGAGGGGTGAGGGAGATACATAGACACTACAGGGACAACACCAGAAAATACACTTTCAATGTTAAAAGAGCTACGCATGGATACTAAGCCTACTGCGTGAGTGCCACAGTGTATAGTAGACAATAATAATAATCAATTGTTTTACACCAGTTATAATGCTGACAAATAATAACACACGATTGCCAAGCGTTTGTAGTGTATCATGTAATGTGTATTGTATGTTGTTGGCTCAATTAAGAATGTGCGTGGCTCTTCTTTTAGCAGCACCGTATCAGCAAGGCTCGACCGGAGGCGAGAGGAGCTCTGGTCCAATTCGGTGCCAGCGTTGTCGAGAGGCGTGCAAGGGAGAGGTGGTGCGGGTCCACGACACACACTTCCACGTCAAGTGTTTCACCTGCACAGGTACCGTAAGATACGCAGACCCACCTAGCAACTCATGCTGACACATGGAGTGACACATGGAGAGCGACATCGTGGTAGCGGAGGTTCTATATTGATCTGGGTGGATGGGGGCTGACAGACAGGCTGGGACTCCACTGGCACACAAGAAACAAGACATCCAACTATATGGCATCATTATAATCCCCCCTTCACACACACAGTCATATAACCCCTCACTCATGGCCTGTTATTGGAGTCTCAGCTGGGAGGGGATTTTCCCTTTTTGTTTACGCTGTTGTCTAACGCTGACTGTGGCACTATAGGTGAGCTCTGATACTCCAGTAACAGTGGCATAACCACACAATCCTCTTACCCCCCAGCAACATAATACAGTAGGATATGTTTCTGTCTTGACTAGTGTTTAGGAGCTCTCATGTTATGTTGTTGACTGTGGTTAGCTCCATGCTAAACAGTGCAGGGTTGATGCCTATGTCTACATGCTTACGTTTCATCATTGCATGATCATGCACCTCACGGTAATATTTGTGTGTGTACTCCTGTACGTCCCTTTGGACAAAGGCGTCTGCCAAGCAACATAATAAACATGAACATAACAAAACCTGCAGCTGCAATATAAAGTTTGTTGTGAATTGAATTCGATTGCAATATTTGGCTCATGCAATACGCGTGTAAACGGTATATCACATCTCTTCCATTTGCAATCAGTGTTCTGGATTCTGACACATTGTGATGTGTTGTTTCATATGGCTAAGACCTGAGTCACATTCATGGCAGCAGCGTGAGCTACAGAGTTACTAAACAACTTTCCTGTTACTTGTTGCTTGTTAGATTCATTTACTTTCTACTGCCGCACAGAGCTCTGCTGCTGTTTTACACTAGTAAAACTGTCCTAATGTGCTCCCTAAACACGTACGTGCACATGCAAACACACACACACGCACACGCACACGCACACGCGTGTACATACACACAAAGACAAATGCACCGACAGTAGCTGTGAGGGGTTGCTGTGGCAACGGTGTAAAGGGGCACCCAGTCCCTGATTGGATGTTATTCCCAGCATCACTGTGGTGTTATTAGCCAATTGGAAGGCTTTTTCTCAGGCCCCAGAGAAAGAGTGGTGGGGAGGAGGGGGGAGGTGAACAGATGAAGAGAGGGAGAATGAGAAGCAGAAAGGGGAGGAGGTTCTGTTTTGTGCCTCCTGAACATTACATCATCAGTTGAGCGTAACATCAGTCTAGCTTCCTCTGCTCCTGCTCTGTCCTGCATTCTGTCCAGAATGCAAATGGACAGAATGCCTTATCTGCCCCAGTGGTTTCCCCTACAGTTCTGTACACCTACTAACAGTACAGTCACCTGCTGTATGGGGGCTTACCGTCTTAACCTCCCACTGTGGGCACTATTGTCTCAGAAAGACCCTGCAACCTGCTGGTGTGATGTGAACAAAACAAGCATGTTTTCCAAATCTTGCATGGTCCAATATACCACCAAGCTATACAGTATGTTTTGCCCACTCCCCCTTCCTCTCTCTCAGTGCGTGACCTCTCATGTCATTCCTGGTGACAGTTACTCAAGCATGGAATCAATTTTCTCAACATGGGACAAAATGACAAGATTTAGAGATCAGTGCCTAAAATGTAATTGCGTTATAATTGGTAAACTATGATAATATATGACCAATGATCTCATCTGTCATGTGGGTTTATGGGGCTATAGGTGTTCAGCTTTTTCAACATTTTCTTTGTTGTGGTTTTTTGCAAATAATCTGTTTCAGTACTTCATGATCCAGTTTATTGACCTTGACCAATGATATTGTCTGAGTCTCAGTACATTAATTTTCACTCTGAAATTTCACTCTGCATTATATTAGGCCCCCCTCTCTATCTCTCGCTCTTTCTCTCTCTCTCTCTCTCTCTCTCTCTCTCTCTCTCTCTCTCACTCACTCACTCACTCTCTCTCTGCTCAGTTCCTCAGGGACAACAGTGTCTCTAAATAGGAATGACCCCTGCTAACATGCATTATCTGGAACAGACAGACAATTACGATACGCTCAGCTACAGTATATTATGACAGACTGCACATGTGCACGTCTACTTTAGAACGCACACACTGTAAAACAAAAAAAAACTAAAAAGTCAGATGCATTTCCTACATTCCTCAATGATCATCATCAATGCATCACTCAATTGTGTAGAGTATTAGTCAGAGGATAAATCAAACACTAATAACACACCTTTGGCTCATCAGAGCCCATTTATACAGCAGCTTAGTATAGTGCTGAGATGCAGCCTTATAATCAGAACCAGATCAGAGTCAGATGGAACAGCCCGCTAGTGGAGTTTCAGATTGACATATATGTGAAATACATTATGTGTGGAGGGCCCTAATGCAGTAGCAGTGTGCAGTATGGATGGTGTTGTGTTGTGTTGTGTTACCGCCAGTGGGGCTGAGTCAGGCGCACTGGCCTAATGACATAGTGACCACATTTTCCCTGCCTTCCACGCGATAAGTGGCACTTTCAGATTCCAAGAGAAACAGCAGCCACTGTCACAGGGACGTTATTGTGTACAGTATGCACATGAGATACATCGGAGCACAGAAAATGCAAGTCACACGCAGATGCATATGAACACACACACACACACTATATATGTATATGTATGTATACTGTGCTATTTTCTCCAAACCGCGCTGGGTTTCTCTCAGCAGTTGTTTATTATTGTATGAGTCAAAACACATTTATATGGCCCTATAAAGTTGGACCAAATGAAGAGAGAGAATTAGTCTGTCTACCAGCCTGTTGTGCTGGCGTCTCACTGCCTGCCAAAGAGTTTGGATTCGCACACAATTCAATCATTTATAGCACAGAGAGACTGCACTGGAGTTTTCCTATTGGCCGGTTCATCACCCCAGATCAAAGACATGAGCAACATGACGTGTTCCAATTGGATGATGGATTGGTAACAACGTACAATGAATCAACGTCCAGCCCTGACAGGCCACGAGGAAATGGCACGTATAAATGGATGTTTCATTCAAGGTCATCCAGTGACCAGTCCAGAACCGTCGCCCAACGGCAGGATCATGACAGAATGAATTAGTAACGGCCAAACTGTTAAGCAGGCTGTAAAGGCTGGTAGACATGGCATAAGAGAAGGATCTTCTGCCTGCTCCATTGTCACCTATGTTCTCACCTTGTGTATCCCTACACAGACCCTTTTAGGTCTGTTCACAACCTCTTCATGGAGGCTATTAGCACCCATCACTCAACATTTGTGTTAATAGCATCATGCCTGCCACTGTTATGATGGAGAGAGAGCGAGAGAGAGAGAGAGAGAGAGCGAGAGAGAAAGAGAGAGAGAGAGAGAGAGGTATTCAGAGGTAGAAATAAACGTACATACATAAACAAATACAGTAGCAAAGTGGTAATAGTGTAGGGGAGGTTAACAACACAAACACACACACACACAACACAGAGCGGCGAATAGCAGGAAGCGGCTTTGGGGAAAGGGGTGCTTCCTGTAACTATGGCAACTACTGCCACGCTGGTCCAATCACCACATCAACGACTGGTTGCTAGGGAGACATTCAGGCGTATAGAAGACACCAGCTTCAGTCAGCCAGTGGAGCCATGTGCTGTGTTTAACATAATGACTGCTTAAACAATACATACAGCATACAACATACATTTTCCAGTCTTTCTGACCCATCCAAATATATCGTTTGACCTTTTGGAATATTGTGACAACCGCTTTGAGCTGCACTACAAATGTGCATGTAGTTGCCAGACAGTTATTTATTCATGTGTTTATTTTTAAACGTCACTGCCCTTCATCATCACTTATCAGAAATCATTTTTCTATCCGAGTCTCTTATCAGCAGGACTGGCAAGATGGAGAGAGCGCCATCTGTCACCTTGAACCAAAAACCAGAGCTGTCTTTACCATGTCTGTCTACTCAAGCTTTTAGCCAATCGCCTGTGCCGGGCTGTCTGTCATTTTCTGTTTCTCTCACTTTTTTTTGTCTCTCTGTCTGTTTGACTGACTCTCCTCCCACCCTGTGTTTTGGCACCGCTTGAAAAAAACACATCATTAACACTTGAAGGCTTCCCTGTTTCCTCCAGTCAGAAGGACTAGCTGTTCCGGGAACAGCCATGATATGTACATACCCTGCTAAAACCTGCCATTGTCTACGGCCATGCATACCCCCGCCCCCCCTTTCCTCTGTCTACCCTTCTATGTAATTCTGTTGTGTGAAATAAGGCACAGGCATTAGCATAGTGCTGACATCAGCACTAAAACAATTAGGGGAGCCAAGGTGCTTTGCCCTACTGTACAGAGCTTGTCCGTGTACCTAATGGCACATTATGGAGGCCTAACACTGGCATAATGAGTTTGGGGGGGAGGGGGGGGTATTAAATGACATAAAAGGAAGGAAAAGGAAAAGGAGCGAAGCTAGAACAATTAAGTAGAGGGGTGACACAGTGAGACCAACCATGGGTTCAAACAGGAAGGTATTATTTTGGGGTTCCGGCCCAGGCCGAGTTTTAGATGAGAATTTTAATTGCGTTTGTTGGCTTGAGATAAATAGCCAATCATTCAGCCCCCCTGTGGAGGCCTAATCAGCGGCCTTCTAATGACCACAGCTGCAGACGCCAGCCTACATGCTAACATCTAATCGTTAACCTTATGATTTGCAGATGCTAACATCCTGCAATGTCCACTGTGCGTGTGCAACAGGAGAACTGGGCTTTTATAGACTGCCTGTTTAGTGTGCTGTACAAACAGGGAAACATCACAACATTAGCATATATACGTTGAAGTGAACTTTAATTAAGAATCATTCATTCAGTATTATTTCCAGATAATAGCCTGTACTTTACAGTGGCTCTGGTTTCCCACGAGTATTGCTACAGTGTGAAACTCAGACAGCATAGCTTGAAGGCCGTTCAAAGGGTAATACAACAGACCGGACTGGTTTGGCCATGGATAGCCCTCAGCGGTTAATGCGGGTCTGTGTCCTCATCGCACCATGTGTTGTCATTTGCATAGCTGCTACCACAACCCTGTGTTTTTCTGGCCTCCGCCTCTCTGCCAGGCCGTCGTAGACGCACCACGCTCCAGTTGAACCCCACCCGCCAACATGCAGTTACAACTGCTGGAGGCTTCACTAGTGGGGATTTGGAAGTAGAGTGTGTACGCATGCATGAACTGTAAATGGGCTGGAAAAATTAGGGCACTGAGATGAACAGAATTATTTATTCTTTCTTTTCAAATGATGATCTAAACGTTGTCGTCAAAGAAGCCTCAAAGGAGCATTAATGCTGATTATTATAATTTTTCTTTTTGTAGGACTATTTATTTTACTGACAGTGCATTTTTGTAGTATGGTAGAGCATGTAGTATGCCAGTGTGCATGTGAATTACTTCCTTTTGAATTTAAAGTGAGCAACCTTACCAGTTGTTACCAGTTGAATTAGCTGGGAGTTGTTTGCACTTATCTGGTTGTTTTCTCACAATAATGGAAAACCCCCTTTAAGAATGTTTGAAACATGCGCAATTATGCTCTCAAATAATTGTACATACACTCCATTTAATTCTGATAACAACAATTTAGCCACAACACCATCAAATGTGGTGCCACAACGAGCACAGCATTTAGGCTTGGATCTAGCTGTCTCTAGGGCAACTGTGGAAGGTTTATATCTCCTATGGCAACTGGAAAAAGGGGGACGTCCTTCGCAATGTATCCAGCCAATCGTCCAGTCAGAAGAAAGCAATGTGATTAGCCGGAACAGGTGAACCGTCCAGCCAGCCCAGCCAATCCAATCTCACCACATTGAGTTGGCAGCCATATGCTAATGAAGTGCATTAGGCTAATTGAACAGATTCTAGTAATTTCAAAATAGATTTGGGTGCAGACTGAAATGAAAGTAATTTAGAGAAAGAGATAGTACAGACAGACAGACAGTCCGACCGACATAGTATGAGCCAGGACCCACAATATTCAGTCTGCACTAATTGCATGCTTCTAGACCCAATGTGTTTTTTTTTTTTTTTTTTCCATGGTGAGACCATGAACATTTTTTATTACTCTATGTAATTTTTCCATGGAAGCATCAGATAACATGTTATTTGGCTTTCCGGTCAGTTACTGTATCTAAATTGGTGCAATTGTTCTGTGGTTGTGAAAATGTGGTTGATGTACAGAAAGTATATGAACACGCACACACACACACACACACACGCACACACACAAATATAATTTTAAATCTATTTTTCCTCATATTTTCTTGCCTTTCTTCTTTTACAGCCTGTGCTGTCTATGTGCCAATGAACTGTCACAATGATGAAGACCCATCATTATGTCTCACCATACCCAATGTCACATTTCATCATTCTACCACTATCGCCAGACACATGGGGGGAGGGGGTAGATTTATGCTTTTCTATTCTCCTGTGGGAGCTGATTGTTTTGTTTTTTAAGTTAGGGGCCCATTGATCTTTTACTACACCATTAAGTCAACATGCTCCACTCATAAACAGCTCCAGATTAAATGAGGCCCTTTGAAGGCTCTGTGCGTGTGTGTGTGTGTGAGTGCGCGTGTGTGCGTGTACGTACGTGCATGCACCAATTTTCTGTGAATGTACACTTGGAACATTTAGGAAACCAAATAAACCCTGTTATGGCCTGTACAGTATTAACAGTATTTTGCTGGCTTTACACGTGAAACATTAATTATTTAGGTCATTCTGTTTGGCAAACTGGCAGTCAAATATGATTTTAATCTGAAATAAACCTGAAAAGTATCTGGATATCCATCAAAATGTTATTTCCATATTATCTAGCATATATCTTGGAAGCTATAGTTGCCAATTGGTTTGGCCACAGACTGGTAAAAGGAACTGCTGTATAGCTTTCGCAGATAACAATAATGGTTATTTATAGATGCATGCCAGATTATCAAAGTCTGAATGTATCACCAATGTAGGATCGATAATTGCCATTTTATTAAACCTATATGTAAATTAAAGTGTTGAATAGATAATGAAAAAAGACATTTGAGAATGTGTGGATTTGAGTATGCTGATATTATGTGAATAGCGAGCTGGTATAGATGTGTGTTTGCAGTAGGCTATGTATTTCATCTGAAGTTTAAAATTCTACTGCATTATAGATGAGAGCGAATGAAAGTCTTAGAGGAGCAGGGCTGGCTGTGAGAGGCTCTGCTTTTAAGCACGTTATCCTCTTATGTATTACAGTAATATGTTCTTTATGTGAAAACGCCATTCACATTTGAAGTACATAGTAGACAGGGCTCCCCCTGCTGGAGGAGACTGGAGAGTGCTGACACACCGGGATCTCTATTCAGTCTCACTCACAGAACAGGCATTGTAAGTCAGCAGACCTCTGTGATCGATACGTGCCTGTTTACAACACTCACTCATTCCTCTGCATTCTGCTTGCGATCGCTCATGTGCTTCTGTACTCAGTCTTTCTACCTGACAGACGTCCGCCCCTACGCCTGAACTAAAGTATGAGCACACTATATTGGTGTGTGTGTGTGTGTGTGTGTGTGTGTGTGATTGTTTTAAGTTCCCTGTACTCCCTCTAGAGGGCGTATGTCTGCCTCTAGAGGTCAAACAGGAGTTTTCGCCTCTTCAGAGACCATTACAAGACAACAACACCATGTTCCATGTTGTCAGTGGGAGCAGGCAGTGTGGAGGAAAACATAAATGATCAAGCGCTGACTTGTTAGAATGTATTTATCAATGGAATGCAGATGCATCATACAAAAGAATCATTGCAATTGTTTGCATACAGCACTGTATGTGTGTATCTTATTTAAATAATGTGCACTAATACCTCTATCACATCTTGACCCGCTGTCATAACAACCAAACTTCCCCTCAGCCGAGCAAGAATAACTTTGACTATAATTTTTTAAATCACAAAGATACATAAAGTATTGTAGGCTATGTTGTGCTTTCACTGTTGGCAAATGTGGTAGCTTCTGTGTGTGAACGAGTAGTAACACACAAAATGGCTTCTCTCATGATTATGTCGTTATATCCCCATCAAGATAAATTGGCTCACTGCAGTGCATTGGGATGACTGCCTCTGGAAGTAGCACAAAGCACACATTTATTAAACAAACATGGCCACACAACGAATATCATGTCACACAAACACACACACAGCTAATGGGAAACGTTTGATCTTAGTGTACAAAGCAAGGGGAGTGTGTATAAAACACAGGAGACTTTTGGATGCAAATACAGAGGGAACCGAATAAACATAATTATGAGGACACGTTTCCAGTATCAGAAAACACAGTATTGTCAAAAAGTGTTGTATATTGAATTTCTTTCTCTCTTTCTCCATTGTGCACAGTGTGCAACTGTGACCTGGCGCGTTCCGGATTCTTTCAGAAGAAAGGCGAGTACATCTGCACGGCGGACTACCAGCGTCTGTACGGCACGCGCTGTGATCGTTGTGAGGGCTTCATCACAGGAGAGGTGGTCTCCGCTCTGGGGCGCACCTACCACCCCAAGTGCTTCGTCTGCAGCGTCTGCAGGTGAGCTCTCCACGCACGCGTACACGCACGTACACACACACACAGCACAGACTCAGACACATATAAAGATATGGTAAGGAGGAGGACCGGTAATCAAAAACAAATGCGGATTAAATTAAGTATACTGTCATTATAGCTGCAAAATTCACAACCTCTCTGCTATGAATTTAATCATGTACAACTACAATAATGTCGCTAAAAATAAAAAATGTCACATTTCTGTCGGGTGTCCTGTTTTTTTTCTTCGACTGAACTTTTAGCCCACTTTCTAGAAAATACTGATATATATATATATATATATATATATATATATATATATCGTGTGGTCAACCTACATATCTTGTCCATAGCGCCCAGCTCAACTACATTCCTTCCACCATGCAGTCAGGCATTCTGCCAGTTTGCTGTTTGTATATGGGAGGGCTGAAGGCTGTGCAGACCCAAGGGTCTTATGAGATATTATAAAAGTAGGCCATCTCAACCTATGTTCCTACTCAGCTCGTAGATACCATCCCCTTCCCCCCCTTCTTCGCCCTCTCTCTCTCTCTCTCTCTCTCTCTCTCTCTCTCTCTCTCTCTCTCTCTCTCCCTCTCTCTTGCTCCCTCTCTCTCTCTCTCGCTCGCTCCAGAACAGGATAGTCAGTGTGCTGTTGTGCATGAACCTGACACTGGTAGATAATAAACATGGTGTCAACAGTCCTTGATAACAAAATGAAACTAACTCCATCTGAGGTGGGATTCAGCTGAGCAGTCCTGCTAATGCCAGGTGTGTTCATGTGTGTTTGTGTAGGCGTGTGAGTGCGTGTGTGTGTGTGTGTGTGTGTGTGTGTGTGTGTTTGTGTGTGTTTGGGTAGGTGTGTGACTGTGTGTGCGTGAGCATGTGTGTGCGTGTGCGTGTCGTGTGTGTGTGTGTGTGTGTGTGTATTTGAACAGACAGTACAGCGCTAAAGGCTGAGTCTCTTCCTGTTCCTTTCTGTCTTTCTCTGTGAACATCATCGTCTCCATCCTTATGGTCTGTTTAATCATCTAATCTTCATCATTGTCATCATCACCATCTTCTTCATCTCTCTGACTATCCCCATTGCCATCGTCCCCCTCCACATCACCATTCTCATATTCCTCTATGACTGTAACTAATATCCCGGCTGTATCGGAAGTGGCCTGTAGGCTGATGTCAAAGCAGCTCAAAGTGAGGAGAAGTGTATCCCAGGAATAGCTTTACTTCTTTACCTCCAGAGGATGCAAGCAGACGTTAAATATGTAAACGCTACACGTTTTACATGCTGAGATAGGCTGACATGGCAGTGTGTCTCTGGAGGGAGCAAGACGTAAGCACATAGGTCAAGGCAAGGTCACGCACACACACACAGGCACACGTGTGCTACTCCAGCTGAACACTGCTCTCTGATATCTCTGGGCAAGAAGACAGGACATGTGAAGTTGTAGTGCTGCTCCTGTTTCTGTGTGCAAACCACATATACCGTAGTACAATGAAGGAAAGTGACAACAAAGGGAATCACTGTAAGTCAGCTGAACTAAAATGCATGCTTTTATGGTATTTATTTTTAGAACGGTGTGTACTCACACACAGCACACACGCGCACGCACGCACGCACATACACTTTTACTACAACCAATTCCCATTGCACCAGCTGTGCTATTGTTTATGCCTTATTGTTTTAACCTTGATCTGTGTATGAAAGTGTGTATCTGTTTGTCTCTTCCTATGTGCACTGGTATGTGTGTGTGTGTGCGTGTGCGTGTGTGCTTGTGTGTGTGTGTGTGTGTGTGTGTGTGTGTGTGTGTGTGTTGACTGTGCTCTGCTTGAGAATGTAGCCTCTCCCCTCTCTTGGGCACCAGATCCAGGCATTGGTAGGAGACTGAAAGGATTATTGCCAGCTACTGTATGTCTTTTAAACAGCCTTCCCTAAGCCTTTTAGCTCTCCATTCATTTCCTCGTCTTCTGCAGTCATAATGAAATCAGTGATTGTCTATGGGGGGTAAAAAGTATCACGTCAGCACACATGCATAACTGTATGGCTCATAACATTTCACACGGTTGATATAGGACGTGTTATGCATGTGAATACTGTGTGATAGGTGTTTGTGTGTTTGGGCGTGTGTATATGGAGAGAATGTGAGCGATATAGGTAAATCGTTCGTATTTGGCCAGCATATTGTCACCAGTTAAGAGCCCAAAACACCTTGTGTTTATTGCACATTGATATATTTACTTTCCATCAAATCATCCACTAATTTACTGTAATGGGGACACGTTTTTCAGTGTTTATGTGCTACATTTGTGTATCTGGAGTTACTACCATCTGACAAAAGCTGCAAAGTAAATTTAGAAATATGTTTTTTACAAGCTGTTCAGGTGTTACTCCACCTGTGACGTCTTTCCGAATGTTCACCATTCTTTTTCTTGCATGCATTGAACCCACTACAGTAGTTGAAGCGAGCTAAGCACATGCACTGCTCTGTTGTCAGATGCACAGCATCCTATACAGTATATCTATATCATATATATATATGTCTGTTCATTTCAACAATATACTGTACTCTATGTGTTATGCTACTCAGTGAAATAAATAAAGTGACATACAGAGAGATTAGTATGTACAATTTCTTTAATAAGATTTTTGTTGTCGTAAGTGAGAGGGAGAGAGAGAGACAGACAACTATATAATGTATCTGGATGGGCGACTGGTCTATTTACAGTCACACAGCCATTGTGTTTTACAGTAAGACCCATTTAATAAGTTGGCACGGATACAGCTTGTATGTTGCACTGTCATGTACAGTATATGTAAACTATGTTAATAAGCTGTTGATAAGCACATATTGGGTGTAATGTGATACTAGTATCTAATACATATATACTAGTCGTCTTGACATATGCGTGAGTGTGCGTGTGTGTGTGTTTATTAGCTTTGTCATGATCAAACTGGAACAAACACACATTGTGTTTGTCGTTTGGTTCCAACGTCTCTCTATATTGTTTTTCCAGGAAAGCCTTCCCCATCGGTGACCGAGTGACGTTCAGTGGGAAGGACTGTGTGTGCCAGCAGTGTTCTCACACTCTCGTCAAACCCAACGAACCAATCAAGATCCACGGGCCCAGCCGTAAGCCCACACTCCGAAACCCTCCCCAGATACAAAATCATTGAAAACTCCCATTAATCGCTGACTCATGTCACCCACTGCAGTATGTCTGTGTAAATCCTAGACTCCCGGATGTCGCTATGTGTCCGGGCTGCTTGCATCCATCTCTCACGATAATGCACAGCTGTAACTCATTTAGCTCATTTAGACAGTCAAGTCAGTGTCAGAGCGACCTTCCATCCTTGTGGCTGTGACCTGTCAGTCACGTCACTCACTCACTGCCCAAGGTGTTTTCACATGCAGTTACCAGCTGAGTAGAATAGGGTATTCAAGCACTGACGAGTAAATAAGCTTTCTGACAGTGTGTTGTCAGCTCTGCTTTCATGTTACACAGCAGTGTGTACGTGCGTGTGTGTGTGTGAGTGTGTGTGTGTGTGTGAGCGCGTGTGTGTGCGTGCGCGTGTGTTTACTCCCACACAGACCGGTGGGCTCTTCCGTAGTTACTGTAGCCGTTAACAGTGTAAATAACTGGCCCCAGCAGAATCGCTCCGCACAGCGGAGTAAAAGCTGGATAGCTCCCCAGGTGCATGTACATCATTCTGCCTTGTGAGGGTTTGTGTCTTGGCCAGAACACTGGCAGGGAGGCTGACATAGCCAATATACTGTACTGTACAATGGGATGCAGGATACTGAAGACTCAGGAGCTTATCTTGTTAAACGTTCAGTCTCCATAGGGAATGCTCTGCCTCGTCATGCGTGTCATTGAGCCAGTAACTGAAGAAAGGCAAGCTAACCATTGGGTTTTTAATGCAGAAACCAGCATGAACTGACTGTCCATGCAGAGTGAAGTGGTCTCTCGTGGTTTAAGCAGTATCCTATGCGGGTAGGGACAAGTTAAGCACAGTCAAATGTGTTCCGAATGAAAACAAATGGAGCGGTGACCTTTCCTCTGCATTCAGACGCACTGTAGCACTACATCATCTGTCATCCCCCAACACAAATCACACGCACACACACACACAAACACAAACTCTCTGTCATGAGTTATATTCAGAGAGAGAGAGAGAGAGAGAGAGAGAGAGAGAGAGAGAGAGAGTGAGAGAGAGAAAAAAAAGAGAGAGAGAGAGAGAGAGAGACTTTGGGAATGTATTTAGTATTATTTAGCTCAAAGACCGTTTGGCAGGTATGTGCTTCCTGTCTGCATTCAATCATGTTTAGCAGCACTTAGTTTGAGAGAGTGAGGCCCACAGCTCTGCGTTTATAGCCTACCTCAGCCAGGCTATCAGTTAAGAAGATGGGAATCGGCCAATGGAGAGGGAACAGTACCACACTGTACAGTATGCAAATGCTTCCTTTCTATATTCCTCTCTCTCTCTCTCTCTCTCTCTCTCTCTCTCTCTCTCTCTCTCTCTCTCTCTCTCTCTCTCTCTCTCTC
>JAODUH010064798.1:0-17178 GCA_027564835.1 Typhlichthys subterraneus
TATATATATTTCTTTCTAGCGATGTTGAAACAACATTGCCAAAACAATAAAGAAATCATTGTCTTGTCATGTGCAAAGTTGTAGTCAATTAATGATGCTCAAACAAGAATATAAAAACATTTCGTTCCAGCAAATCTAATAATTACCAGGATTGTCAAAACGAGTCTGTGGATGTACATTGGACGTTGTTATAAAAAGTACTTTGTACAAAGTACTTTGGCATATGTGCTTGCATCCACAAGACTTGCTGGCTGCCACCAGCAATCCGCCAAGGTTCAAGCGAGCCTGCATTTATAAAGGGAATGGGAGATGACATGCTGATTGGTTTATTGTTATGTTACATGAAAAACACACCCATGAAAAATGAAGAAAGTACAACCCGACTGTCATGCATGGACTGAGGTCCTTGAGAACAAGCCAGCCCCTACACCTGAGTAGCAACCCGTGCACTGACCTGCCCTGGCACGCCAGGTCTGCATGAGACAAGATGGATGAATGCACCCTTCTCCTTTCTCTCCCTCCCCTTTTAACTGTCTGTCTGCTCTTGTTCTCCAATAAACCCCATACACTGTCCCCTCTTTCTCTCTTATTTTATCCACCCTGCTTTTCTTTCTGTGTCAAGCGGATGGCAGGGGACACCCAGGTGTAAATTGCTAAGCTTTCGATAGCCAGACAGAGGCAGAAAGCAATTTCCACACCATTCATAGTGGGGTGCATCGCTGCTGCTGTCAAGTCCAGCGGGGACTGCCAGCGAGCGGAGAAACCACCACTTAACCGGCAGCCGGTCAGCGAATGGGAGATTAGGTGAGAGAGAGAGAGAGAGTGAGAGAGAGAGAGAGAGAGAGAGAGAGAGAGAGAGAGAGAGAGAGAGAGAGGGTGGAATAAAGGGGGGAGGTGTGAGGGAGGTAAGAGAGACGGTATCGCAGCACACACTTGACTAGTCCTCAGGAGCCGTATGAGGATTACCGTTATCGCCTCTGATTTTAAAACGGTCACATCCGCGCCGTGGAGAACAATGAAAGATAAAGCCCAACGTTTACGGGACGTTCCGGCCAATAACGCTGCAGTAGGCGGGATTATTCACCAACAATGTGCTTAAGCGCGCCAGTTTCATAGGCTGTCTATGTTTAATGCTCTTGGTTTTTACAGAGGCTTCAAAGTCTTTGTCTAATAACATAAGCCTGGAATAGGAGTTGAAGGAAAGGAGGGATGGTAAACATGGGTGTGTTGCATGTATTAGGCATAAATAGGTATAGGGACAGAATTATATGATCTCAGTACATTCAGTGTTACTGTACATAGTGTATAAGGTGAAGCTGTATGGGCTAGTCATTTGCATATGTGTTTTTTCACCCTTATATCATTCATTCTTGTAATTATTTGTAATGAGAGAAAAAGCACATAAAAATGTCGATGTGACAGTCAAATAACTTTACTATGAATACTAAAACAGCTCTCGTGGCACAGGGCAGCAATAGCTTATGTTG
The DNA here is from genome assembly GCA_027564835.1 of Typhlichthys subterraneus. NCBI lineage: Eukaryota > Metazoa > Chordata > Actinopteri > Percopsiformes > Amblyopsidae > Typhlichthys > Typhlichthys subterraneus. Next base: position 1,488 of record JAODUH010064798.1, read on the forward strand.
AACAGTAGAAGGGACACCTCAGTTAACATAATTCATATCTGGCCTTTACCGCGACTGTTGTATCTTGGTTTTGATGACACGGTGTTTGGCAATGCGTGATGTCTAGAACTGCAACTGTACACTTTATTACACATCTGCTTCCCTTGTCGACACTTTTACAGTACCCACTTTAAAGCTTCCAAACTCCTGCGCTATTAGTAGTCATGCTTCTGTTATTTAACAGTTTACGACACAGTTGTATTGCCAGCTGGACTGTTTTTGTGTGGTGCGGTCTGCACCACTTTGTGTTCTCATTTACCAGTGCTGTGTAGGAACACAAAATTGTTATTTCAGTGTCCACACAGAATAGACAGCTAGTGAGTAGGTATTCACTACATTGGCAAAAAGTGTATTAGTTTACAGTAGCTGACAATACATTCTAATAGGCATGTATATAACAGATCCACACATTTAAATAAGGTAAAATAAAAATAAAAATAAATGTTAATTTTAAAATCCACCATGCCACCTGATATCAACACTGGGAAACAACCTCAGACTGTGGTGACATCTAGGTGAGATCATGCTTATGTTCCTTCAGTGCTGGTTTTTCCAAGATGGAGACCCAGTTGTCCTATTAGAAGTAATAGTGCTGTTGCATCCTATACCCCGGGAGGGACGAGTTGGCAGTAATTCAGTAGAAGGGCGGTTTACAGTATTAGGATGTATTACACCCAGGCCAGACAAAACAAAGTCTGGTGGGGTCAGCGAGAGAAGACCTCAAGCTGCCGTCCGACATCCAAATCAGCATTTCAGAATCACTCAGCGAGATTAAAAAGGAGAGGAATGGAAAGGGAATGAACAGGGGCGTGGAGGATGTGCTCCTCACTGGCGAAGCAATCTTTTGTTGGACTGTTAACTGTTTATTGTGATTAGATCAGTCTGCATATTCTGTGTCTGCATGTGTGTGTGTGTGTGTATGTGTGTGTGTGTGTGTGCGTGCGTGTGTGTGTGTGTGCATACTGTGTACATGCTTTTTTCCCCATCCATTTCGCACTACTTTTTTGTGACTTTCATATTTTGATGGTACATTCCATCATTATTGTCTCCCCAGTGAAATGCTCAGTAATAGAGAAAGAGGGACATATTTGTCAGGGTGAGAAACACATTTTTGCTACCTGCCTTTTTTTTGTTTTTTTTTACCTGACATAAATGTGGTTTTTATGATGTGCTGTCCACAATAAATGATTGAGACCTTATCTCTGAATTAAATTAGCTTTTTTTGTTTTGCTCACCCACCCGTTCCCCAGTGTAGACTTTTACTATTATTACTCCCATTATTATTGCAGGAGTGACTGTTGTGGCGTTCATTTGATTAATTAATTTATTTAAATTTGTACAATACTTTTATCTTGTCCGACACTGACCTTGCTTTTGTTTTGATCTGTGTTTAACGCATATGTCATATGTCATGTGATAAGAGGTTGTACATGTGGATGAATGGTGTAAGATGCAAATGAATTGCCCTTTTTGGGATCAATACAGTTTTCTACATCTACATTATATACAGTTATGTATAGTTATGTGTTGTAGATTTTCATATGGACCTGGCCTGTGCTATTAGACGGTGTCTGAATCTTAATCAGTGTGGGGGGGTTAAATTAGCCTCATAGAACCATCCTGATCTCCCAAGCTTCAGTTAGCCTTCGTCTTGAGAATCAGTCTAGATAGCTTGAAATCGTTGATTTCTCATTAGTCACCTTGAGTCCAATCCACAGTGACTCTGGCCAAGCAACGTCGTACTGGCAGGGAAGGGTGTAGTTTAGGTGTGACGTTAACCAACAGTGATCACAGTCACTTCATTTCATCCAATCACCAAAGTATTTTTTCAAAGTGCCCGCGCTTCTTCAGTTAGTGGACGGTTTCAATGGATGGTTTCCAAGATAGTTGTGTGTAGCAAATCATCTGGCACGTCAATTTACAAAACAACAATATTTGTATTTATATGCCCTTTTGCTGTATATTTCCTACCTTAATATATATGTATTTCACCAATGTAATAATATTTTCTTGACTTAGTAATCACCTTGCGGAATCTATACAATCGGTACAGTATGAAGGCCCTTCGCAGGGCAACCTTGGGGCCCCCTAAAGTTGCAAGTTGGTAATTTTTGTACTTGCAATTTCAGATCAACACGCACATTTTCTACAGCAAATCAATATCACAAATATGTTTTGAGAACTATAGCACATTTGTGTAGATGTGTTTATGAATTCTGTGTTAAATAAATTAATTACATAAAATATATGTTGACATTTCTATAAAGTCTCACAAGGGGTAATTTGCTCCAAGGGGTCATTTCCAAAATATAGAACTTGCAAGGTCAAAACAGTGTGTGTGATAACAAATTGTGGCCTAAAATATCTGGCTACAGCAGCAATATCTCGTGTAAACATAACAGATGAGGCTGACAAACATGTCAGGTTCAGAGCAAATCATGTGGGTCAAGGTAATGTCCTGCACACCACTGAGAAAGGCACGGGATATAAAAGACTTGAGCCTTTGTTATTCGTCAGATGTCCAAATATTTCAAAGGGCAGTCCTCGATTTGCGTTCAGAATTTGTGTATGGGCTCTAGTAGATTTATTTTATTAAGGCTATAGTAAAGTTCAATAAAGGTAAATAAAAGCTTAATAAAGGTGAAAAGAGTGAACCCAAATATAGAAACCTAATAAATATTTCTGTTGTAAGTTGCTAATTTAATTTTTTTTCAGATGTACTTCATCTCTTCATTTGTTTTGGCAAAGTAAGCGGCATGAATTCGGGAATGTTGAGGTAACAAAGCATGCATCCTGAGAAAGAATGATCATTCACATAAAACTTGTATTAATTTCTATTTATTAGCATGAGTGGCTGGCTGGTAGCTGCACCATTAAATTAAATCTCACTCTCCAACACCCCTAGCCCTTGGGCTTTAGCGTTTCTTGCTAAGGCATGCTCTACACCGGGAAGACAGATTTGCGTCCCGTGTCGGGACGGACTGGTTAAACGTGCACAAGGGCTTGAAATTGAGAACTCCAGCGTCGCAGGCAGTTGCATGTTCCAAAATACTGTGGTTTAGCTATTTTTATCATAACATTTTATTTCACAGTTTTGGGAATTCTGTGCTGATTCATCGCAGCAACAGCATATAATTAGTGCAATCTCGTCTTCATTTCTCATAGTAGACTAGCACAATGAGTGAAACCCCTCAAAGTATATGGTAAATGTGTGGTGAAACACAATATTGCACTCCTACTCAAGTAAATCATAGAGGAGGCCAAGCTGAGTTTACGTCAGATTAACCAAACAAATTAGGCTAGTGCCAGGTCACGTGCCAAACTGTGATTAGTCAAGCATATCCAGACGAAGCCATGGCAGCGGCGCTGTCTTTCCCCTTGAAGACAGTGAGCAGGCGTAATGGACAGGTGAAGATATTCACAACTTGGATTCATTTGTATGAAAACAGCTTTGGTTCCCTTGATTGATGGACCTTTACTTTGCATCATTTTTACATCATGTTACAAGGGAGCGTACTGTATTATACACACAGGTACATAGATTGTTTGTATTGCAGACATCCCAACCTGCTGGAACTCATTTCCGGCAGTCATCGTCGTCCGGCCAAGAACGACATGCACAACGACAAACTATGTAACTCAATGACAAAGTTGGACTTTAGCGTTGTACAGAGAAATGTATTGTGAAACTTACCAACACGAATCTGGCTGTTATCAATATTGTAGATAGATATGTTATATAAGTAAGCTATGGTTACTGCTTAAAATACATTTAACAACTGCAATTAGTAAATAAAGAACCCACTAGTGTCGCAACAAAATTATAGATAGGCCTATAGACGTGTAGAGTGACAATGTTAACAGCCAATGAATATTGATTCTCGAAAAGTCGTCTCTATCTTAAATGTGGAGATGTATCAGACGTATGTGATGTAGTGCTAATGGATGGATGAGGCTGAGACTAGAGCCACTCTACCAATGGAGCAAGCCTCTTAACCTCGATTCACGTTAGTCGCTGCGCCAATGAGCAAAGTCTTTGTAAATACAATCTGTCATGTTTTTCCCCATGTCACTGTATCTATTTTATAAGAAGAAGACTATCTAAAAAAAAACCTCTAGATAACTCATACAGGATTTCCAACAATTACTAGCCTACGTCATGTCAACACGTCAATTTCTTTAACAACTGCTTCCTAATTGGTCTGCGTGGTAGATCTCTGGCCACAGACTTAAATGCATGACAAGTTGTAATGAGTTCATGAATTTTTAACTTCTGAATTGAATCTTACAACAACCACATGAAAGAGGCAAGGTGTGATGGCTCTGTGATGGCGCTGGCCGTCGCCATGTTTGCAGTACTTCACTCGGCCTGTAAAGCGCCCCTATCATAGGGGCCTTTACAGGTAACATGTTGTCAATCTATGATAACCTAGATTAACAACAACATGAGGATTAGAGCCTTAGCACCGTGTCAATATTCCAGGGAGATATGAGTAATATAATTAAATGTGCCTCAAGGAAGGAGGGATGGGTTTTATAGAGCAATTAGCAGTAGCAATTACAGAGTATGAGGATATGTATCCCACAGAAGCTTTTGGCACAAGTAACAGAGAGCTGAATACTATACACAAGTAGCCAACAGAGGCTGCAGGGAGTGCTCTAGCATAATATTGGATCATTTGAGGAGATTGAAGGCAAGATGCTGCATTCTGGGTGTGTTGCAGGAATGTACGAGATTAAGAGAGGGAGCTCATTTACAGAAGATGTCGAAAACAGGAGATTACATCATTTATGGTTTAACTTTTTCCAGTATATAAAATAAGATATATATTTTTGGAATAATGTACATTTTTATTTATTTTTTTTATTTTTTATATTATAATGAAAATAAATATAGTTATGGTTTTAATGTTTTGTATGTAACACCAAAAACTAAAAAAAAAAAAGTCCCTTTCTGGAGGTTTGCAGTTGGTAGGCTAATTCTCTGTCCCTGATACAGTGCTGACATAATATGATCAACTGAGTACCAGTAATAACCTTGCTGCCAAAACAACCCCAGCTTCCCTTCATATTTCAGTGTTGAATGATTAACAACGAATTACATATTTTAGGGGCAAACTTACAACTAACAAGCAGTTAACAAATTCTAATTGGCTTTATCACAGAGTGCAGTGTTGGGCCTCAGTGGATATTTAAATGAGTTACGGCAACTCAACGTCAGTATTTTATAACACTACAGCCACGCACAGCACAATAACGATGATTTAACTCTCCGTCTATTGCAGCCAACACGCACGTCGCAGTACGCCATCACTTTATCACGCCCTGTATCCATCCCGCAGCACAACAAGCGGCGGAATAAGCACAATATGAGATAAGTGGTGCTAAACTCAAAGGAGACATTGATTTGTTGCTCGGCTGCCAGCTTGTGCCAAGGGAAGTCATAATGACTGAACAAAACGAAAGGAAATAGAGGGGGAGAGAAAGGGTGAGGCGCAGAAAGAGAACGCAGACATTTTAAATGAAATGACAAGGATCAATAGAGTGAAAGGAAGGGATAAGAGAAGATGGAAGTAAATTGCAATTGAGTGAGTTTGGAGACAGCCAGGAGGAAATGATTGCTGCTATTACAATTATCATTAGCATGTGTTGCTAGGGATATGTCCAATCATGCTAGAACTCTCATAATGCTAATTGTTGATGATGCAGTGTTTAGGTGTGCAGGAGGCCTCTCTGTACAGAGGTGCAGTACTTTCTCCAAAGAACGGAGAGGATGGGCTATAGTAGGATAACACTATAGCACATAGGTTTATTGTTACCAAGAGGGTTGTGGAAACCAAATGCAAACCCAGTACAGTGCCAACATAACCTGACACTTCAGATCCATCTGGAGAGCGTTCCATTGAAACTGTTTTAAAATGACAGGCGCTTTCAAAGAATACTTGACATGTGATTGGACGAACCTGTGATCCAGAAGTCTGTTGTTATTCACTCTTGCAGTAGAAAAGTCAGGATAAGAGTGAAACCTTATTTAAATTTCCACTGAGAAAAGCCTTTGCTCTTCTAATAAATTCTAATAAAACTGAATATATATTGTATCATCTAGGCTACTACGTTGTAGGACCCGCAATTGTCGTTCTCAACTCGAGTTGCCTGATTGGCAACAGGTTTACATGTGTAAACAGAATGATTTCCAAGCTCTCCAGACTAATTCTAGTAGTGAAGTCAAACTAAAGTTCTGATCTTGTGAGGCAGAGGTTATTCAGGAGCAACAGGATACAACACACAAGAACTCTGAGATATGGATATGGATATAGACAAATTCCAGTTGTACGATTATGTTGACAAAATAATAGTCCTAAAATCAAGTAGCCAACCTAACTTAACTTGGTACCCGCCCACTTCACGTTGCTACGTCGCCTGTCGTCGCTGCTAGTCACCGAATCACATTGACTTTCCATTGTCTCTCGTCACTTCAAGTCACTGAATCACATTGACTTTCCATTGTCTCTCGTCGCTGCTAGTCGCTGAATCACACTGACTTTCAATTGTCTCTCGTCATTTTATTTTAATGATGAATGAGCATACCAATGAAAACCAGCCAGGTCCTGGGGTGAATCTTACGTGTCTGACGTGTAGTTGTTTTCAGCTCATAAAATGCCTTTTGATAAAAAAAATATATGTTGTCAATATTAAAACCGGCATTGATGTGTCTCATCACAGATCAATCCTATTACTTTTTTTTTGTTGACATTTAAGGGTGCAGTTCCACTTAAAGAAAAATAAGCAGACAGTTTTTTACAACATTAAAACACAATGTAACCTGCGCTGTGTACCAGAGACTGAATTCAACAACAACCCGTGGGATGAGAATGCTAACTTCCACGCAGTTCCACTCTCTGTGTGACAACGCCGACCGCCCTCCAAGTGTAAGGGCTGTCTGACTGCTCATGCATTCGCAGTGCCAGTGGAAAACTCTCCACAGAGTGACAAAAGACTGTCAGCTTGGGAGACAACAACACAGCAGCTCAACTTCTTTGTCTCTGCGGAGTTCTTTCTCACCCTCTTCTGGGCATATCAATCATCTTGCCCCTACCAGTTTGGACTCCCAAGCAGTGCGTCTGAAGTGAGCAATCACTCAAGCTAACGATGTCTTGAATTGTGGCTTAAGAGAGGTTGTCGAAGCTCGAGACTAGGAGAGGTGAGGGGTTCAGATTTGCAATGGTAATATTTTAAGGGGGTAAGCTTTTGACAAATCCCCTGTAATTTACAATCCTGATACTTGCTGAAATCTGTGATTGCATTGCACATCTATTCCTCATTCCTTTCTGTTTCTGTGAAATCAGTACTGCCCATATCATGCCTCATAGATGATGTCAAACCATCTAAGCACAAGCATCTTCTTTCAAATAACAGACAAGTGTTGTGAATTAAAGGAAATATTGGTATATCAATTGTTCATATTTCTTTGGCAAGCATAATTCATGTGTTTACATAATATTGACATATGTTAAATGAGTACACAATTATATAAATTAAGTTGGTGGCACCTACTGTAAGCAGAAGTTGATACCACACAAAGAGTCCAATAATCAAGGGTTATTTAGAATGGGTAAACATGGTGTCATTCATTACCCATGACCCATGCCAGGAAATCTACAATAAGCCCCTACAAAATAAGTAGTGTCTACACGGTTTATGTATTTAAGATCATACTGTATTTATTTTACTTTTATTAATAAAAAATGTATTTGTGGTCTAAAACATTGTTGGAGCTATACCTTTATTTATATAAATGACAAGCTAAGAGAAGCATCACCAACATTGTAGCAGCATTGCAATACCTCATGTAACAGAATTGTGTATAGGAATACTATCATACTGTGGGACTGAGATACCAAGTGATTCCCACTGCTTATATGATCATGTTGGATTCTGTTGTATTGGCTTATCTCAAATAGGAAAGCCCTAGTATAAACTGTATACTACACACACATTTTACCACTCAATCAGTTGTCTGTGCAGGCTCAGGTCCATAGATAGGAGAAGTGTAGATGAGTGTGATAAACAGGAAAGCAGGTGTAAAAGGAAACACACAGTCGGGTGTGTGCATGTGTGTGTATGTGTTTCAGACTCTATACATAACTGAAATGACATAAAAATGGCGGCCACCCCTCCTATTCACCCCCCTTGCCAGTCCCAGAGTGCAACCAGATCTCTGATTGGAAGAGCAAAGTCGATGTTGCGATGTTGATGAGAGAGAAGGTGGAGAATGCTCTCTGACACATGGTGACACATTAATACTTGTGTGGACACACAAATGCACACTGTTGGTACACAGGAGTGGGCACACACACACACACACACACACATTTACAAAGTCCCTGTTTACGCAGATGTATAGACAGATCCACACCGACGGATGTTACCAGCTGTAGAAGCACCTCAGAAGGAGAGGGATTTAATATTTTGTCTGGGGGATGTAATACTTACATACATGTAATACTTACACACTCTTACAATACTTCTTATGGATGGGTAATACTTCCTAGTGCAGTATACAGTATGTTATATATTTAAATAGAAATAACTAAATATCAGAACCAGCACTAGGTTTGCGTTGGTGGAAAAGGGGTAACAGTGTATGTAAAACCACATGACATGGTACAATCAGTACAACGCAATCTGTAATAGAAACATGTGCATCGTCACTCTCTACACAGTCACATTGCCCAGCGCTATGTATGTTGAATGCATTACAGTACACAACATGGTATGGGCATGCATTATTGTGTGTGCACGTGCATTTGCATTTCTGTGAGAGTCCGTCCATCCATGTGCACGTGCTACAGTTTGACATTTGTGTACTCCCACCCTCGTTGTTCATCTATACTTCAGAAAGACCCAGGGTGATACAGAGGCCACTGTGATATACAGTACCCTCATATCACAACACCAGCCTCTAATGAAAGCCACCACATAATTGCAAAACCAAGGCCCACTCTATTTCTCATTTTCTGCTCTCCCCATCTAACCACAATCACGTAAAATCTCAGGTGGCAGTGGAGGGGCAGCCCACTGTAAATATGGCACCACTTCTAATTAAGTCTTCAGCTTCCAAGACTTTGCGGTGCAGCTCGGACTCTGTGGCCTGCGGTAGTAATTAAAGCCAAGCCCACTTCTATGGATGTGATTTATGCCCCCAATTTAATTATCTTTATTAATCAGTAGGTAGGGGGAATCTGGAAAAGATCTTCAGTGCGCTTGTTTATTTGTTTTTGCTCGTAGCCCTTGCAATATTGCGTTGTGCTTTTGGAGGCCTTTAATTGGTTGTGATAACGATGAATTATGGAATTTTTCCAGCGGACGAAATCATCATTCAGGTGCTTGTCAGAGGCAAGGGACAATATATATCAAATAGAGAAGCATTTTTGGGAATGATGGAATGGGGATGGTACCTTTAATGGCTTTTTAACAATCAATCACTGCCTTTTAAGAAAGAAAACAACAGCTACAACAAACAAGTTAGCAACCCTGGTAAGGAGAAGATAAAACCGGGTGGAGGTGGACTTTGAACCCCGAGTTCAAACAGAGAAGGCATGTGAATGTGGGCGTACATTTCTAGGAGGCCCAGTTTAGCATTCTTTCATTTCCTTTGCTATGTACAAGAAAACAAGCACAATTTAATAGATGAAATGTAAAGGACAAAGACATAGCAATATGAACAGCACACTTTAAATCCAAGAGGCTTTGAGGCTTTTAGACCTTAGAACTGCTCCATTCCAGCATAGCCTGCTGTCTTTTACTAAATATTCTGTGTACAACAAGAGAGGTTTGGACCGGAATATAAAATTGCAGAAGCAACGGTATGTGTGAACTTCCCCTTGTGTGTTTAGGAATGAAGCAAGCTGTTGAAACCTTTCTCTCTTATACAGAACGTCTATACACCTGTGAATAAAAACAAGAAAACCCACTTAAACAATTTAATGTGATTTAACTTCAGTTTTTAATGCTTCTTTAATACTACGTAATAAATAAGCAAAGCCATGGAAGAAAAGAAAAATGCATAACGAATATTACGTGTAGATCCGTTATTAGCACATAAAATGCAGATTTATGTAAAAATGTGAATTTTGTCAATATTATCACCAGCTCTGATGTGTCTCATCACAGTTCCATCCTATTACTTAGTTTATAGCTCAAAAGAAACATTTTAGGGTGCAGTTACACTTTAAAATGTTGTGTTGCTCCAGATCATATTAGGTGACACGTGATATCACCTAATATGATCTGGGGTTTACATGCGCCATCACAATCAGAATAGATGCGCGCATATGTAGAATACTGTAGGCTCTGTAATCGGGTAATGTTAATGTTTTGTGCTTGCAAAAAGGTTCTGTTGCAGGCATGTTGGGGAGAGTGAGGCTATTTGTGTGACTACGACTGGAGATACGATTTAGTTGAGTTGGATTTACGTCTCCAGATCAAGTGACTCTATCCCATTCACTTATTTTTGTGTGTTTCAGATGTTTTGTCCAGATTTTGTATAGTGGATGTGCAGAATACTGCCATGTCTCCAATTCATCTGGAATTCACCAACATGTCGCCTAAACTTTAAAACTAGGCTTGCCGTCTAGGGGCGTGGTTGTCTCTGTTCTGTGTTGGGCCTGGGGGGTCCTAAGTCTCAAAAGACTTGAGGATTGAGAACAGGCATGGGTCAATGAACTAATGGGGCTGTCTCGACACTCCTCGAAGATTCAAAGTGGGATCAAGAAGACTGCAGAGGCCGGAGCCTTGCTTAGTAGCACTGATGACAGGTCATATATGTGTTTTATATTTATATATATATTTATTTATATATATATATATATATATAAAAGGGGTGTAACGGTACACTGAATTCACGGTTTAGCTCATACCGTTCGGTATGTTTTTTTATTTTTTTTTACAGAAAGTGCCAATATATTGTAGAAGTAAAACTGCACCTCAAATAATAAATTCAATATTATTTGTTGTGTGAATAAAATACCATACATGCATGGCACTGATTAACAGATTAACGGTGTATGTTTGTGATTGTACATCACAGTAGTTCATTTTAATTATATAATACATGTAATTCCTTGCCCAGGCAGTAATTATAAAACAGAGCAAATGGCCGTGATGAAACAAATTGTCAGTTTATAGGTCTTAATCTATTAAAAAATGTTATAACAGGGACTCAAGTCCAATTTGCCTACTCAAGAGAAAAGGTAGAACACATATTTAGTTATGAGTAAGCTGAAAGAAATGCAGTAGCAATGGGAAAAATAACTAAACATTGGCAATAAAACATGGAGAACTGCATTTCCATTAATAAGACCCCCAGAGAATTGGAGAGGGGGCCAAAGACATTGGATTCAAGCATCAAATAAATGTCTGCCAGGAGTGAAGAGAAAAATGATGAAAATCTGAGTAGGTGCAGGATACAAAGACAGATCCAATGATCAATGGTTATGTTAAGCCTATATTCTTATGACCAAACTCACCCCTCCTTTTATTAGGTGAGCCAGTAAAATTATTTATTGTAGAGGCATAATGTAGCCTACATTTGCTGCAATATTATATACTGTAAGTTCATCTCAAAACATGTCTAACGTAACCATCGAACTCAACTGCTGCCTACTTAAATGTTATTTATTTGCAGATACTTTTTGATAGCAACAACGTGGGTGCTGGATGGGAAAATGATAACTGCGTATATACTGTAGGTCCTAAACTAGCAAAGACACCACATTTGTAAGATAGGGCCCTCACAGTTTAATGTTCTTGTCATTTTATTTTTATTTCATCATAACATTATGAAAATCATGTATGTACAGTATATGCACAGTACAGTACAGTATGTGCCTATCCATTTTTAAATGGTTGGCTTAGCTACTACTATGGATAATACAGTATGCTATTAATGCATTATATACTATAGAATATGAGGTTGGATTCAGGAGCCATTTAAGGCCTGTAATACTGCATGTCATACAAAAGATGTTTATGTGACCTCAGTAGAAATATTGCTACTTTATTAAAAATTTTGGCAAATCTGTGGACGTTCTCAAACTCCACGGTCAGATGAAAAATAAGAATGTCACTGGAACAGCTGCATCGTGGGAGACATGCCAATTTATGATATGTAATTGATATATTTATATATTTTTTTCAGATTGGTCCCTCTTGACTGTTTGCCCCTCAGCCAATTGTACCGAAGGAAGTGACACATTTTTGACACCTACAAACACTGAACCAGAAATGAAAAAATAAATATGGATTTTGCAACTAGTTTAAAATAATGGACGAGCACCAGGACGTCCCTGCTCAAACGTTTGTGCATCTGTTGATTCACAGCATGAAATTCTTTAAATATGACATAAATCTTCATGTTCATCTCAGCCATCAGCACTGCTATCATTTCAGCTAATATTCCATGCTATCATCCTCGCGTGGAAAATTGCATCTCACAGTTGGACATTTTAACAAATATCCCCCAACACCACAAGGTCAATAAGTTGGTTATGGAGGCTCGGGTAACTCTTATCAGTCAATATTCTAAGCCATGCTTAGTCTTTTAGATGATACACATAAACTCACACCATAAAGAACATCTAACAAAAGATTCAACTTGTCGAGCATAATATCTGAAACAAACCCCACCCTTCAGCAATTTAATTTCTCCTCCTACTGCAAAATAAAAAACTAAACAAAACCATGCTGAATAAGGTACAAATCCTAATATTACGGCTATTCTTACATACTGTAAAATATAAAACTCGCATCTGTCAGGGTGTGAAAGTCATTTATGCTGCCAACGCACCACCCCCTACCCCCGTACCCTCCCTCCCCCCATGGCATGCTGGGAGACAAACTCTGTGTTCTTCTCACTTCCCACACTGTGTGCCCTTATTGAAGCAGGATTGATGGCATGCCAGCAGAAAGCACTGCTTACCTCATCAGCGACCAGCCCTGGGGGAAGGGGAGAGGGTGTGTGTGTGTGTGTGTGGGAGGGGGGGTGCTCGACAATAAATAGTGCAGTAAACACACAATTAAGGTCCCACATCTCACTTCCCCTCTATTACACCCTGCCAATTAACCCTCAGAGGCAAACCTCCTCATTTGTATCGCTTTACGCCTATAATCAGTAATTTTGTAATGATGTGCCGAGCTGCAGTCGTAGACTCAATAACCCGCGAGACTGGCGGGAGTGTGGAGAGCGAGGGTAGATGACTAATATGGGACTTAACCCTCAGGGTTATTACAGCCTGAGCTTCTGTCTGTTCTGAAGAAATGTGATGAGCATGAAAAATTAACAAGTCGGAATGGACACAGATGTCGGCAGACATGCGACAGGTGTTGACATGATAAATATTACCATTTACCAAGGCTGGTGGCTTTCATTGAAATGTTCTAAGTTTTTAGCCAGGGGAAGTCTGGCTTTGACTCGAAAAAAAAAAAACTCACCTTTTTTTACTCAAAATATAAATAAATTCAACTTTTAATTATATTATTTTTGTCTGTGCTAATTTGGTTGTTTTATGACATTACTTTTTAATTTATAATTTGTTCTTTCAAACAACCGATCCTAACTACTGATGGTTATCCTCCATTCTTTAGCTTTACAGTTGTACCACACAAATATACCCCACTTCAGTGTACTATGTGTCACCAAGCAGAGCCTCTGAGAAGTAGCATGCTCCAATTAATGCGCTCTCTGTCATGGTACTGCCTCCTGAACAGTGATGAGTCAAGAACGAACGAATCATTCATTTTGAACATAACGTTCGTTTTGAACTAAACTTTCTATTGACTCGGGACTCACTCGGGATTGCTTTTAATGGGAGTGGGGTCTTTAGGTCTTCTGAGTCTGTGAAGAAGCACGACACAAACAATATTGTAGCTAACACAACTGCGCGCTGAATGACCTGAAAACCCAGCTGAATGCGCTGAAAACCCAGCTATTGTCTACAACCCAAACAAGGATCTGGATCTTCGAGTCATTGATTCTTTGCTCATGTGAAACCAGCTTGAGCGACTGAGGGCCTCATGTACATACTCTACGTTAGCAAGTAGTGATGATTCAATCGCGAATGAATTGTTCAAAATTAACTAATTTATTTACTGACTCAGGACTCATGATTCCTTTGCGTGCAAATGAGTATTTGGGTCTTCTGAGTCTTTGATTCTAGTAGTGTTCTGCCAACGCACAGATCGTCATACTGTAGATGCACAACAAAAAATATTGTTACTAATGCAGCTACCTACTAATAGCCTAATAACTACTCTTTTTTTTTAAAATCACATTTCAATTTGAGTGAAAATAATCTTTAGTATTTCATTCATTGTTCACATGATAAGAGACAATGACCCAAATTAATGAAAAAATCCAAATATATCATTCGTTGCTCACGTGACTACTACTAGGCTACTAGGGACAGGAGTCAGGACTCAAGAATCACAGGGTATGAGTCTTTACCCTTCGGGTCTGTGGGTCTTTGAGAGTCTTGTAGAGCACCTCTACTCTCTCACTGCACCAGCATTGAGCAAGAGACTAAGAACCATATTATTCTCCCACTCTGTAAAGTTCATCCTATATTTGTTACTAAATGGCAATCTGCAAGCAGCCTATGACAACATATTCTGCATTAATTAATCCACTGAGCCAAACATTTTATAAATGCAAAATGTTGTCAAGCTCTGGTTTCGAACCGTTAATATCCGTGTTATAAGCGCAAAAGTGAAATGTTTATAATGGTGAGCTAACAACCAGATGCAATGTCCTCAGCTCTGACAAACTTACTAGTATGAGGATTTCAATCCTTTACATGACATGGACACACTGACTCAGTTGAATTAAATGATCTGGATCTTCGGTTCATTGCTCACGTGACTTCACAGCTTGAGCAACAGATACTCAAAAGAACTAAAAGACTCATTTAAAGATACGGTTCTTTAAACTGAACGAGAGTCAGAGATCGCGCAGAAGAATTCCCACCGCTATTAGCGAGTGCAGTGCAAAAGTGAGAGCAGCCAGACCATAGATAACACATGCTGTGCCTTCGCATTTTACGTTGGATGTACAAAATTTGCGGCTGATCACACGACCAGCGCTTGGCACTGCACTCTAAACATAAGTTGCAGCGACCGAAAGCAATGGAAATGACGACTCTCTAATTATATTAAAGCCTTAGTAGCTACTCGTAGGGAACTGGAAGAAAACATTAAACAATAAACAATGGAAAATATATATTTTAACAGTGCAAGCAAATCCTCTTAGTATGTCTATATTTTGCCTGTGTCTTCTCACACACGTTTGCTCAGAAGACTCCTGACATTGCATCCCCTATGCAAGCAAACGCACTAACTGGTATAAAAGCTGCTTTTCAGAGGCGAAACATTTTCACAGCAAAATCAACTTTCCATTGCATTTTACATAATAATATTAATAATATAATTTATTTGTAACACACTTTAAAATAAAGGAAATCCCAATGTGCTACATGACCAATTCCATGCAATGGAATAGGTAACCTCTCCGGGAACCATCACCTTTTCGTGGTGGAGAGGTTTGTGTGTCCCTATGATCCTGAGAGCTGTGTTGTCTGGAGCCTTGTGCTCCTGGTAG
>JAODUH010064809.1:0-17178 GCA_027564835.1 Typhlichthys subterraneus
AGCGTTCTGAACAGCCTGGAGACGGTTGAGCTGTTTCTTATTTAGATAAGTAAAAAGACTGTTACAATAGTCCAAACATGATGAAATAAAAGCATGGATGATCACCTCTAGTTCGGCTTTAGACACCAGAGCTCTTAGGCTGATAAGGTCACACAATGAACGAATATAAACATAAAAAGACAACATAAATATGATGCAGCAGCGGTCGAGCCAAACACAGGCGCCATCTTGCCAAAGGTGCTGGCCTTGGTTAAAGTATGGCCCTCTCCTCTTTCTCCCTACATCTCCTGCTATCTCTTCCCTTCTCTCTCTCGCTCTCTTTATCTCTCTCTATCTCTAACTCTCCCTCTCTCTCTCTCTCTCCCTCTCTCTCTCCGTCTCTCAGCTTTCAATTCAAGTTAGCTTTATTAGCATGACAGTTATTACATTATTGCAAAAGCTAAAGGGCAGGTAGCACTCAATAAGAACAACAATATTACAAACAAATAGGAAAATAGTCCCACAGTAACACCAGTCGTAAGGACAATAATAACAATAACAGTCTGTATCATTTAATTATAGGACACAGTTATAGCAATAATAATAATAATAATAAGAAGAAGAAGAAGAAGAAGAAGAAGAATAGCATACTGTAAATAAAAGATTTATAGTAACAATAACGTGGTGTATAGCACAGGTTACAACAGACATCATCTCTCATTCCTTATCTCTCACTATCTCCTTCTCACATTCTCATTCACCATCTCTCTCTCTCTCTCTACTCTTTTTCTTTCTCCCTCACTCTCTCCACATTATTTGTGGGTTTCATTGTCTCTCAGGGTATGACATATGTGTGCAAATCTAGCTAAAGTATTTGTTGTAGGTCCCTCTTCAAGAATTATTTTGTATTTTTTATTCTCTTTATCTGTCTTTCCCTCTCTCCCTCACTCTCCCTCTCTCTTCCTCTCCGCCTCTCTCTTCCCCTCTCTCCCTCACTCTCCCTCTCTCTCCCCCTCTCTCACTCCCTTACTCCCTCTCTCCCTCTCTCTCTCTCTCTCTTGCCCCCTTCCTATATTCTCTATTATGCTCTATATTCAGTCGGTTGTCATAACCGCTGACATTAACCGTGGATCACGTCCTCCACCCCTGCATTTAGCAGCACAAACATGTGCTCGCGGGACGTACGCCCGGATTAATAGTGAGGTTCCAGTGTTTCGTAGTCACTCTGTTTACTCCATGCTCCCTACACAACATGAATCTCACTGAGTCTACTGAGGAGGGTTCTGGCTAAACTCATAAAACATAATAAATGTTGATTTTGTCAGACAGCATACTACATAACACTCACATAAAATGCAGTGGAGAGCTAATGGCATATGGAAAGGACCATAAGGCATACCAGTGTTCACTGCAAATGCAGACAGTCAACCTGGAAGTTAACAGGACGTGTTACCAGAATGTCAGCCAAAGTTGGAATGTCACACTTCCCAGGAATATCATGTGAAGAACGATTGAGAAACTACCCCTGACCATCTCCTACACACTACTACGTTATGCTTTAGTAATGTCTTAGAACTGGGCACTATCTATAAAAGGAACTGAGATAACAAGAATATTAAATGTGAAGAAAATAACAAGTAAATAAATAAATAACAAAATTAAAAAACACATCTTTTGACTCCCACACATCCTTTAACCAACTACTAGCCTTTCAAATCTCCACCTACCTTTCATAGAGAGAGAGCACATTTATAGCACATGGGGGAAAAGTTAATAAACAACTCCTACACAAGCCAGTGAAGTGTCCTTGTGTTGGGGCCTGGGCAGGCCAGGGGCTGGGATATCATTATGGCTAGTCCCCCACGAACCCCAGAATCAACACTGGACGCCCACCGAGGTGTTCCAAACAGGAGCACTGGTCCACTGAGTTCCGCCCTCAATAAAGTGGTCCGCCCCAGCTCTAAGTATAGTGTTACCAGCAGGACAAACACAGACGAGGCCTCCCAATGGATTCAGCTGGCCTCTGCTACCTCACGCACACACACACACACACACACACACACACACACACGCACACACAAGCAAATGCACAGAGATGCATACACACACGCACATTACTGTTACACTGTACACACTCACCCTGGTTAAGACACACACAGTGATCGTTGGACGCATTCACGCAAACACACATTTATCACTGGACCCCTTATTGGCCAGGGCCGGCCCGCCCATTACGCAAGATTAGGCAGCTGCCAAGGGCGACACTCATTTGAGGCGGCATTTTGACAATTGGCTGAACGCTCATGATCAGCGTGAAGCTGTAAATATTATGTGTTGTTGCTTGTTGTCATTGTGGACAACACTTGCTAACTTTGAGCTCAAATCAAAACAAAATCCCTGTGCTGCCTACACATTGAAATAAGCCAATAACAAGTGGCTTTGTGGTTGTGAGCAGTGTTCCAATTTAGGCTACAGAGCCAGGGCTTTGTACAAGTAGCCTACCGGATGATTCTCTCAGCCCGCACACACAGTAGAAACGTAATCTAGCTGTGAATTTGATAAAAGTGATCAGCTAGGCCGGGTCATTCACATTTTACACTGTTGATATTCCCAAAACGGCATTTTTTGTCTTGCCTATATGGGCGGCAGACCAAGGCCGGCACTGCTATTGACTGACACACACACACACACACACACGCACACACACACACACACACACACACACACACTAGATCAATGGCTGCAGTGCACGCCCTTGAATAAACATAGACTGAATCCACACTATCACAGATACACATAGGTACACATAAACACACGCACACACAGCAAACCCCAAACATTCATTTACACAGTGCATGTCTTCATCCCTCCCTCTCCACGGGAGTGTGTGGCCATTCTGCCTGGGTTTGAACTAACTAACACACACACACGCACACCAAACAAGACACACAGGTAAGTATAGACGTAGGGCAGCCTCCCAAACAGGCTTAAAATAAGCCCCTATAGGAGGGGTTGAGCTGATAGCATGGGCCTGCAGACGTGCTGAGACAGTGCTTCTCCATAACATCTTATTATAGGCCTGGATCTGTCTGGGCTTTTAAGATGCTTACAGAGATGGCCCCAGGGAGCACATATCGCCACCTAATGCTCTGCTTTGAGAGTGGAAAAGGCCTCCTTTTTAACATAAGACATTCATGGGAGGCTTTTATCTGCAGTACCTTTCAGCTCCACTGTGACTGGAGACTGGGGATGTTTTCAGTGGCTTGAAGCCCCACAAAGGGCACCCCTCACACCCCACCACACAGTGTTATGAGCCTATTGTGGTATTAGATGCATCCGTGTATTAAAGGGTAATATGTGTTATGTGGCTGCTGGGTGTGTAGCTGTGTACTGTTAAATGCACACAATAGTTTAATGTACAGTAGTTCATGGTGTAATACTGTAAGACACTGCTTATTTGAGTTGTTATCTCCCTAAGATAGGACGTGTAAAGGGAGATGGCTTTCTTTTCTTGATTATTTAACAACTTCCTTTGTTCATTTGTACATTTGTTCTTACATCCATCGTGTTCATTTGTTTCTGTTCATTCTTTCCTTATTCCCTTCATTACTGTGATCCTATCATCCATCTAAAGGCCTCACTATTGAATCTGACTGGAATGATAAAACTAAAAGCCTCTTAGCTCACATTTCACTCATGATGTCACAGCTCTGCACATTACGGATTGAATGTCTGCCATTTTTCACTGAGCGGTTGTACAGTACAATGCGGCCTGTCGGCTTAACAGTCAGACCTATAGCGCCAGACACAATCAGTGTGTTTCTGTGTTACCAGCACTAGAAATGTGTTGGTGTGACGGGTATTCCCATTGACTGCCATTTCTGAAACCCACGCAATGTATGCTGGGCTAGGCCACTGCTAGCTTGAATAGCAATGTGCACCAATAGTTCATGGTAGAGCTAGGGCACTGAAGGAGTTTACTATGCTCCAAATAAATCATCAAGTCATTTGGCGCTTTGAGTCTATTGAGCAGCCATGTTTAGTAATAATAACTGGTTTGTCTGACAGTATTATAGCAAACAATGACTTCTCGGTGAATCCCGCATTTCACTTAGCGAGACGCTGATTACAGTTATCAACAACCTCAATCCTTCAGCGGGTAAAAACGATGTGATGGCCACAGTGAGAACGCATCTCTAATATGTAATCAACCCAAATGTCAACCTTGCTTTGTGCCGACATCGACAACTGATAATTGTGTAAACAAAAGGCGTCTTATGTATAGAGGAAGAACACAAACAAAACAGAAGAGCGAGCAGAGGAAACCATCAGGCTTCCTGCCAGCCATGGTCCGCTGGCAGTAATTCATAAACAAGTGGAATAATTATAATACTGTCACCGGGGGTCTCTGGTGTCACGCTTTAGATATGGAGACAGTGGGAACATCTGGCCTTTGGACGAGAGGAACGTCAAATGGAAACGTGGTGGAGGAGATGAGAGGGTGGCAGGGGGAGGGAGAGGAAATGGAGGTGTAATAAGAGTGGCGCGAGGCTTATTGGGGCCAACATGGGGCATGGTTATCTGTACCATCCATTTAAATAGTGGCGTATCAGATGCACCAAGCGCCACTATGCTCAGGGATGGAAATGAGTCCTGTTCCCCCCTGGTCACACCAGGGACGCATTCACACACACAATGCCTGGGACAATGGCTGTGGAACGCTGGAGAGGATAAAAGAGTGATGGAGGATACAAGTCTTCCAGCTACCTATATGTACAGTACACCCCCCCCCCCCCCCCTCCTTCTCTCTCTCGTCCCCTGCTTCTTATAACGCATTAGAAATGTCAGCATTTTGCTTCCACAAGGCCTCAAGGTGACTTTCACATTTCACTTGCCACTGGACGCATTTAGAGCGCTCCCCTTCCAGGGCGGTGACGTCGCGGTAACGCTCGCCGCCCACGTCCTGATTGGGCCACCACGGTGTTGCCGTCGCTTGCCCTCGCCAACGCTCCCTTTAAATTGAATGCGTGAGACGCCCGCCTATCTCACAGTGGAGCCACTGATGTTCCCCAGCACCGTACGCTATACCGGCCAGAGCCTTGTCCACCCCTGCGACAGCGCAGATAGGAGGAAAGATAGTGCTATCTCACCAGGAGGAGGTGACACGTGCAGGACATAAATCTGGCGTATTTACGAGCTGTGCTGTGGTCAGCTATCTGTTAGAATGCCCTCTCTGTGCTCTTGCCTGCACAAGGTCTATGGTTGTCACACCAAATATCTCAGGACAATGTTGCTCAATGTTATGGCACAGGAACTGTCAGGTGTCGTTGTTTGCTCTTAGGGAGGTCCACTGTACATTTAAATGTGAGACTTGTGTACTTGCCTCTGTAACAATAGGAACTATTGTTTTGCCCTCACTTCTCAGACCAATGCAAGGTTTTCAGAGACCTGACACACAAAGACAATGAGTGGAAATGGACAACAGAGCATGTGGAGGCGTTCCTCAAACTGAAAGAGACAATAGCGAAGGCGCCAGTCTTGAAATATTATAACCCTGATGAGGAGCTGACAGTACAGTGTGATGTTTCAGACACAGGCTTGGGCGCAGCACTCATGCAGATGGGGAAGCCATTCGCTTTTGCAAGCAGAGCACTGACACAAACTGAGGGGCGCTATGCCCAAATAGAAAAATAATTTTTAGCAATGGTCTTCAGCATGGAGATATTCCACCAATACACATATGGCCGCAAAGTCACTGTCCAAAGTGATCACAAGCCATTAGAAACCATAGTACGGAAACCCCTACTGACTGCACCAAAAAGGCTGCAGGGCATGATGCTGTGCATACAAAAATATGACTTGGATGTAATTTATGTGCCGGGAAGAGACATGTTACTGGCCGATACTCTCAGCAGAGCCTATCTTCCTGAGAGTACAACTGTGGAAGCTGAAATAGAGACTGTCAACATGGTGCAACACTTACCGATCTCATCAGACTACATGTCATGTACTACATGACATAAGGTCTGCGACAGACAAAGACAAGACATTGCAGCTTCTCATTAAAACTATGAGCCAAAGATGGCCCAAGGACAAGTCACAGGTACCAAGTGAAATAGGGCCGTACTTCTCTTTACAAGGAGAAT
The DNA here is from genome assembly GCA_027564835.1 of Typhlichthys subterraneus. NCBI lineage: Eukaryota > Metazoa > Chordata > Actinopteri > Percopsiformes > Amblyopsidae > Typhlichthys > Typhlichthys subterraneus. Next base: position 6,126 of record JAODUH010064809.1, read on the forward strand.
TAAGCCACCAAGATGGAATAGTCTTCAGGGGTGAGCGTGTCGTCATTCCAGATACACTGACGTCAGACATCACTAGCCGATTACACTCATCACATCTGGGTGTAGAAGGATGCCTACGTAGAGCTAGAGTGTGTCTACTGGCTGGGCATGAACGACCAGATCAAAAAGTATGTAGCCAAGTGTGATATCTGCAGATCAATGGACAATAAACAACAAAAGGAAACACTAATGTCACATGAAGTGCCAAGCAGGCCATGGGCAAAGGTGGGCACAGATCTGTTTATGTTTTACAATAAGGACTATCTCATCACTGTCGATTATTTTTCAAACTTTTGGGAAATAGACTACCTGGCAGATATCAAATCAACCACAGTGATAAAGAAACTGAAAGCTAATTTTGCCTGCCAAGGTATTCCGGATACAGTGATCTCAGATAACGGCCCACAACACGCATCCCAGGACTTCAAAAAATTTTGTGAACAATGGTTCCTAACAATAGTTCCTATTGTTACAGCCTCTACCAGAGCCATCTGCATGCTTAATGTGTTTATTTTGTAGTATGATCACTCAGTAGACAGCGATTAGCAAACCACACTGTTACTCCACTTTGCTGCTCATGTCAATGGAATCTCCCTTCTCTTTATTATCTCTCTTTATTGCACAATCGCCGGCAGTGCGCTTGACGTGTCACGTGATCGAATGTCTCCCTGTCATGTCAGGCCATGTCAGGCCTCAAGCTACTAGATTGACAGGCAGTACAATGTGTCTATGAGTGGTGATGGTTGCAACAGCAGAACAAGCCCTTTTCCAAGGAGCAAAGGATCCAAAGTCTTTATTGTTATTCATCCTAGTGGTTGATCCTCGTGAGGAACCAATGACCCATCGATGGCCGTGATCCGCGTCTGACTGACATCAAATACTCATCGATCCAGGCGCGCTTCACCTCTGGCTATCAGGCTACAAGCTGCAGGGCTGGCTTGGGATCTGATGGAGCAACAAGCGACACTTTGTCTCCCGTATACGCTCAGTATCCCTGTCATCAAACACCAACAGAAGTCTGGGGGAGCCATCCCTTTGTTGTGAATTAGTCACTGTTAAAAGGGCTTCCAATGTCAGGGTGGCCTGTGTGCAAACCATTAGAGCAATTTAGCAGAACACTCTGCTTTTCACTATGGGGCACAGTGATCCTGCTCCATCCAAATGATGTCGGACACAATGTACAGGAGGGCTCATTGAGGAGGGCTTGTCCGGTCAGTCGGTCCAGACGAGCATTGTTGTCCGTGTGTCATTTGATACTAGCCTGCATTCTGGGAAAGGTCCTCCCTCTCAGACGGTAAGGAACAGAGCACTTGCCGCTGAATGTATTGCACGTGCACGTGCGCTTATGCCCACGCACGCGCACAACGTGGGCACACTCAGAAATTATACTCACACACGCTAACGTTTCTGTGTCTGTGAACACTCAAACTATTTGAAAAACACTCAGAAAACACAGTTACACATAATATGAATGTAAGTGCACACATGAGCAAACACAAATGGACATGCACAGTCACACACAGTATGTCAATTAGGAGACACTTTTATCCAAGCAATCTTCAGAGCTACTGTAGAACAACTGCAAGTATTATAGAGCAAATGGTAGGGGTTAGACAGGCAGGCTGAGACTCCAACATCCTACACTACTGTCTGTAGCCTAGCATTCCCTCAAACAAATGCAATCAAATCTAATATCACTTACATTTCAAGTAAAGCAGGTAGAGGTTACTGGTAGATTTCCTCAAGGATGTTTACAGATAGACCCACCCAGGCATGTAGGGGATTGAACCCATAACCTGGGCATATAGACCACCCCTAATCACATGACCATATTGCACAAAGCCTATCACACACACATATCTCCCCTGAACAACAACCAAACACACAGACGCTAATTTGGCCTCTGCAGCCAGTTCATTAGAAGTTATTTCAAATTATTTTCCCAAAGACTTAATCCACCGTGACCATATCTTTAAGTCACTCCAAAACATCCCACTGGTAAAACAGCTCTTGCCTGAATGCTGTTAACGTGGGGCTCTTTTAATTAGAAGCTAATCTGGAGAGGTAATCGTGAACAGCAAGCGTTAAGCCTGGCACACAACCTCATTCTGTCTATCTATGAGCAGCCACATAGCCCCCTGCTTGCCTGCCTTTAATGCCCTGCCAATTAAGTAAAAAAAATAAACACTTATGTGTGGGTGTCATGGCCATGATACTGCACATTCAGGTATTAAACAGAGAATCCTATATATATAGCCACAGAAGACAGAATGTGGTTTGTATCCTTGTATTATTTTTACAGTCCTCAAAACATTTATTTATTATTAGTGGGTTGTATATTATGCACGTTTTTGAATGTTGAATAGGCCTATGTGATCGTTGAATAATGTAAGCAAGCTTGAAACAGAATCCAGAGGCTGATGGGTTTCGAAACGGCAGTCTAATGCCTCATCGATAGATTGACTTATTGTATTTCAAATGAGACATTTCAAAGGGATTCCAGCAAATTAACTCGCTGTGTGTGTGTGTGTGTGTGCGCGCGCGTGTGTGCGTGCGTATGTGAGACGGACTGAATAGCCTACTGGCAAGTAGGATGAGACGCCCTCTTCTTGCGCACCGTGGATGTGCAGCGAGAGGACTTTTCCAGTAGGAATACAGAGGAGCTGTTCATGCTTCATGGTCTCTCGCTCTCTCTTTCAGCCAATCTACACTCGGTGACGCTGCGCTAAGGCTGGATCTAGAGCCGTCTTCATCATAATATTTAACACGCCCGCCCAGATTCACGCATGCCACAGAATGGTTCTCTCTTCCTACAGCGTGAGCGTCTCCTGAAAACATACCAAAGCCCGTACCTGTGAAAATTATTATTTTGGTTTTCCCTCTAGTGCTTTTAACTGGACTTTGCCGAAATGTAATGTGAAAATATTAAGCGCATGGGAACACCGAGGTGGATGACTCACGTCTGCTACTTTTCTGGGACTTTCAAGAAAATCTGACATCGTTCAATACCGGCGTTAGGCTGCGTTTCTCCGGGCGCTCGGGAGGCTGATCCACGGCAGATCTGTCAGTACCAGGGGATCCGCTGGACGGAAGGACTGATGCGCGCCCCCAGACCTCTTGGATGCGGTGGTTCGACGGATACACTGCATCCGAGATTCTGGTGGAATCTCTATCACTTGTACAATACGCTGTATTAAAGTCAAAACATCACCTGCGTTCTCTGGAAACAAGAAGGGACATAGGGGAGACAATGTGTCTTGCGCAAACCGGCCGCTGATCTGAAACAACGCGAGCTGTTTTACCTGGGCGCATACGGATGGCGTTTTAAGTATTTCGACTTTGACAGACACAGTCACCAACAGGAATCTAATGTTGAAAAAACAAAGGCTGAACACTGAATCCTATATTCAAGACGGGTAGTGAAGATGGTTCCTTCGTGTTTAACGTCTATTTTGTCCGGTTAGCGTCCAGTGTAATCAATGTTATTAGCGATGTAGTCAGCCTGTTCATCTGCGTGCTAATTATCTGCAGTAAATTTTCCCATCTGCTCAAAAGAGAAACGATGAAGATGATACTCTTGCGTAAATTCCGAGTTTTGATCCTCATGGTGTTCTTGATAGCATGCTCCTTGCATATCATGATAGACTTGCTCCCGAAGCTGGAGCGGCGAGGCAACAGCGGCTGTTCGTGCTCGCACGTGCCGAGCGAAGAGCCCCAGAGCTGGGGGAAGCAGGGCTGGCCTAACAAGCACACCCTGCGGATCCTGCAGGATTTCAGCAACGAGCCCAGCTCCAACATCTCCACACACTCCCTGGAGAAGACTCCCGTCACGGGCGACAAGTCCGAGGGGGTTGGGGGCCTCGAGCATTACGCGCACCACGATGACAAAAACAAACGGTTCATCTCGGACGTAGACGCCAAAAACGTGCCAGTCAGGGGGTCAAGGTTGTCGGCGCTTTACGAACACTCATTGTATAAAAGAACCCTACCAGTCCTCACGGACGAGGACACGCTTTTTAACGTCAACACGGACATTAGGTTTGACCCCAAAGCCGCCGAGGAGCAGGAATGGTAAAGTGTAGTGGCCTAATAATATTTAACAAATAGGTTGAATTTCGGAACATATGCTAAATGTGCACAACTGTCAGTACTAAGTTCGTCTAATATTCACAAATCCTAGTTGTAGCCTATTTACAGTAATAGTTGAGTTACAGCCTATAATCAAAATTAACACATCACCAATATCAGGATAGGCCCATGTGAATTTAATGTAGACTTGTGTGAACTTTATTATTAATGGGAAATTTCACAAAACGAATAATTTAACACATAAAACGTATAATCTCCCTCCTATATGCCTCGCTATTCACAGGCACGCTGATGGTAAAGTGGATGACTTCAGTCCAACCGGTGAGCTCACGGCAGATTCCTATCCAAACTGGCTTCGATTCCACATCGGGATCAATAGATATGAACTGTACTCTCGACATAACCCGGTTATTGAAGCTTTGCTGAAGGATTTGGTTTCCCAAAATATCACCAGTGTTGGTGAGTGTGTGTGATTTTTTACTTAGAAAAATATCAAATAACTTTTTTATTTGTCTCATTTCATATGGAATTTGTAGAAATGTGATCACTGTAAAAAATATCAAAGGCTTCACTTCGTGCAGTCTTAAATTTAGTCAGAGATGGTACTTTAGTCTTTTTGCATAGGCATCTTTATTTTAAAGTGGTGCCTTGCTCATGGACAGCTGACAGCTTGGTTCTGTTCCCAAAATGCACATTCCATGAGTGCTTTTGACTCAAGGTCATGCGGGCACACTCAGAGTTGGGACTGATCTTGGCTTTGTCTTCCAATTACAAGACACTTGGCCTCTGGCTGAGATTAAACACGTCTCTGTTATATACCTGCCCTCTCTGCACGGTCACCCATTCACACAGGAAAGAGGTTCATCTTTCTTTCTCTTTATCTATTTCTCTCCCTTTCACTGATTCTTTCTATCCCTCTCTCTGTCTTTCTGCCTCAGGCCTCTGAAGGGCGAACGCTTCTCAGGCTGGCCAGTTAAATACATGCTGGCCTGCTAATTACAGAGCTGTACACAGAGCGCAATAGAGACCAGCAGCAGTTGGTTATTATCCGTGCTAAGGATAGAACGATTCGGCTGCATTATATACTAAAACTCTTCTGAGCAATGTTTATCATCACTTCACAGGGCGAATATTACCCCTAATGATGGTAATATTTAGCACACAGAAAAAATATGCTTTTGAAGAACTTGTTTCATCTGGTACTTAATGTTTTATTCTTTTTTTTTGCATGTTTACAGAATCCTTGTTTTTGCATTTATTAGAAGTTTTCTTTCATCTCAAACACATGCCAGTTGGACTACTAGACATACAGTACTGTATAGATTGATGTGTGTGTGTGTGTGTGTGTGTGTCTGTCATTGTGTGTCTGCCTACAGTTACACCCAAAGTAGCTAGGACTGGTTCCAGTCCCTCATGACTCTAAGCTTATATTAACTCATAGCAAGTGCAGAAAATTGGAGGATTCAAGTTATGTTTCCCATTATACCATAAGACCTTTTTAAAAAGTGGTTATAGCTGTACATCAAGTTATTGTACTGCATAGAGAATATCAGTTAAATAAATTAAATTATGTCCTTCTTTTTAAAGTAATGTGTAAGAACTGATGTCTCTGCATGTGGATAAAGGAACACAATTGGATGAGACACATAAACACGCCCATTATTGTGTACATGGTTTCAGGGACACGTCTTAAGTCTTCTCTGGCTCTGGCTAAATACAGTACACACTACACCGTTTAAGGAAAATGTTCTGGCACATTTTATGGGGGTTAGGGTGTGATTTATGAATATATTGTCACTGTGTACTTCAGTCAGTCTGTAAACATTTAGAACAGTTAAAATGCAGACAATAGGACGAAATATAGTGTTTTTAACAGACAAAATCGGAAAAAAGTTTAGATTAGCATACAATGTCCTGGCTGATTGTATACACTATACTTCTCATTCTCATCCTTTACACATTTTTTGGCAATATTCTTCTTGTTCTATATATTTCTACTGTATTAGTGATTGAAGGGATTAAGGCAGAACATGATAAAAGAGAATATACTGTATTGTACCAGAGAATAGAGAGAATTCTATTTGATCACTCAAACTTTTATATTGTATTGCTGTCAGGAGACAGAGAGACAGAGGGAGGGAGGGAGAGAGAGAGGGGGGAGAGAGACAGGGAGGGAGAGAGAGAGAGAGAGAGAGAGAGAGGGAAAGAGTAGGAGAGAGAAAGATGGAGAGAGAGGGACAGAGGGGCCTACTGATGAAACAAAGTAAACTATTGGGTGACTGTCCGTGACCCCTCCTGAAAGTCATACACAGTGCTTACTTTTTCTTCAGAACACCCCCCACCACACACACACATAAACAAACAAAAAACACACTCATACACACATGCAGACACATACACAAGAGTAGTACATGCTCTCAGTCAATATGAATAAATAAATACTGTAATGTAATGTAACACATTTAGTCTAGAATCCTGGGTAGTGTCATTTCCTGTGTGTGACTAGATTGTATTGAATACCAGTCATTGACCTTAGCTTGTAAAGTACAGCATGTTAATGCACTGTTGTCTGTTTCACAGCCATGAAGTCTGGCGGGACACAGCTAAAGCTGATTATGACCTTCCAGAACTACGGACAGGCTCTGTTCAAACCCATGAAGTACGTCTTTATTTTTGTATAGTTACGACATCTCCATTTACTGTAATGTGGTGGTTATAATGTGAGGTTTTTGGATGCAACTGAAGATTAGCAAATGTATAATTTAATTGGGCAGCCTACAAATATTGCAAATGTTTTGTAAATGTTGAAAACATAATGCATTTTACACACAACTTGACTGATGTTCAAACCAGCCAACATACATATTGCGCGGTAGCTGGAGATTGTTCATGGGTACAAGATTCTGCCCGCAACCTGCAAGGCAATTTTTATTCAGCAAATCTCAATTTACAGGCATACAGTACAGTACAAGACTGTTGGTGGATGATAACAGTGCTAAATGACAAACCTGAGTTTGTAATTTGAATGTTGTATTCACACATTGAAGTTTGTGGTTCTAAGTGAAGTGAAATCTGTTTTATATGTTAATATTATATTATATGTAAAATTAAAAATGTTAAATAATTACAAATTGTGTAAAAAAAAATTTGCAAGCATGATTAAATTTGCAACTACTCACTTGCGACCACAATCCTCAATTTACATCCACAGCATTCAAAACCTTTTAAGTTGAAATGTCACAAACGTCTGCTGAATATCACATATTCATCCTCTGACCCCAATGAATTGTGCCCAAAATTCCTTCCCAAGTCTTTTCAAGTCTTTCCTAGTCTCTTCTAGTCTGTTTCCTTTGATATAGTGTGGACTGGAGTAATGGTTTATGTTTAATAGCACCTTTGAGATTCTGGCCTATACTTTATACACAGTCTACCCTTTGTACAGTAGCTCCTTAAACCTTCCTATTTTTTCCCAGTAGATGTTGGGCTAATTCGTTAACCGTGCTGTATTCACACAGTGAAGGTTAGTCCATAAGAGTTTAACCTTTTAGCAGTATTTCTACCATTGCCTGTATGGCCCATTATATAGCATGGACTACACCGGTGTGGGGAAGATAATGATTTAGATCTGTCCTCTGCCATGTATTACACTGACTGAGCACATTGTACTATCACATATGCTGTTCTATACATGCCCAGCGTTGTAGTTATTGTTCAAGAAATGTCATACTGTAATCATAATAATCATAATAATAACAGCTTTTAAAGTATCTCTTTCTGCTGTGTATGGTAGGGCTGTTGCGATAACTGTATTATTGCGGTGTTGCTAACCCAATAGCGGGGAATTACAAGCAACCACCATTAACATAATGTTTAAATTTTTTCATGAAGAAGTGCATCGAATACTGTATGAGGTCTCATCTAGGGCATGTGCGCTATCGAAGAGCCCCATTGTAGCCGGTTGTAGCCTTTGGGAATGTATGTATTATCACCACTCCGGCACTTTACTGCACTTTACTCCAGTTTCAACATATTCTGTTCTGTGGCTGGGCAGCATGCAGTGCACCATGGTTGTACAGTATTGGCAGCGCACACACTCCTCCAGTGATTCTTTTGGGGCATGTATGTATTTCTTGTGGGAAGAAAAATGGAATAAGTTATTCAACTGAACACAGCCCAACAACCCTGGCGCCATCACTTCTTTCTGTCTACAACTATGCTAAGCCAGGTGTTTATGTATGCATTTAAAATGCTTTTATTTCATCATATTTTGCAGCTGACATTTTGGCCAAACATCTGCCGGACAACTACACGTGATCGCCTACCTACAGTCAGAACACCAGCATTAAAACTGGTAGACTGTACACCGTTGCACATTGTCTCAACATGGACTGTGATCACGGTGCCTTGAAATAGTGTAAATGCTCTAGAACCACACTATTTTGGAAGCTCTCCGCCATGCACTTGATCACTCAAAACAAAAGCAAAAAAATTGCGATAACTCTTACCGTGCTATTAAGCCAACCTAAATCACTGCATCGAAAATTAATTCAACGTGGCAGCCCCCAAAAAAAAAAGAAACAAAACATACTGCCATACTAGATATACTGAATTTTGTTCAATTCACCCTTCCTTTATTCAGATTGTCATATTTAGATGATAGCATGCCTAAGACACTGCCTCTTTGCTCATAATCCCCTATTATTTGGTGGATGAAAGTCTCCCGTCTCCTTTGTTATGGGTGATGGTAATTTAATTGTAGGTTAATGGCGTTGTCTACAAGAGTCTGTTGTCTGGTCCCGTGGCGTGTCATTGTTGAGAGCGGCGTTAAGCCTGTTGATGATAGCTAGCTAGGATTTGATGGGAGGAAAATTGTATTCTGTCGTAATTACTCCTCCAGCCTCACAGAGGCAAGTCAGACTAGACGAAACAGGCCTGAAATCACCCTGACAGGCTTGCAGGAGAGCCGAGTCTGGAGGTGAGAGGAGAGGTGTGAGGAGCAGGAGGGAAGAGGAGGTGAGAAAAGTCAGAAGACACAGAGTGGTCCAGGGGAAATCAGGAGAAGAGATGGAGATAGGAAGATGACCTTAGTGAGGCTTGACCTAACGCTGTCCACCGATTCTTTAAGCTCAGCTCCTCCATTTGAAGCCAGAATAGGTGTCTGTGAAAGAAACAACCCTGTACCTGGGAAAATAAGTGGCTCTAATGCTTTTGCAAGACAACAAACCAAACAGTAGCGGCCCACTTACAAGCTGGTCTTTACCCCTTTCTCTGTGTATTAAAAGAATGAAGACACACACACACAAACATTAACACTCTAAAGACCTTTTCAGACACAAAGCGCTCTGAAACCCATTCATTCCTATGGCTGCTGAGGGGAGGAAGGCTCGCTGCTCTGCGCGCTGTGACAAATACCCGTGCGGTCAATAGGAATGAGGCAGCCAGCCAAGCATGCAAGTGAAAATGGATGAATATCAACGTTTCCTCGTTTTTCACTTATTTTCAAATATGTATTTTCCAGCAGATCTCATTAAACCAACATTATGTTTGTGAACCGGTTGTTACGTTCAATATTAATATCCCGAATTAGTAACAAACGGTTCACAAACATAATATTCTGTTTAACTAAGAGAGCCGCAGAAAATAATCGTTTTTTTTGTTTGCTTATAACGCTAGAAAAATATATTTTCATTGTCTAGCAGGGTCTTTAGCTAGCGGGAGTCTGTTCTTCAACTCCGGTAGTGTAGCCTCTTCGTTGCCTAGAGACGGGGCGAGCGCAGCGTGTCCTGTCTGAAGGGCCTGGAGAAATCTTGGTCCAACGCGGCGTCTAGCGCAGCGCATGTCTGAATTGGCTTTAATTCATCTCTCCTCCTGGTTCCTGCTGTGTGTGTGTGTGACTCCACATGGTGCATCAAAGCGACAGAGGCTGTGAGATCAAAGACTTCTGTGACTGATCTGTTCTCAACTCTAATGCAAATTTGTGGAAGCCAATCAGGCGGGCAGGCAGCCAGCCAATCAGGCGGGCAGGCAGCGTCTGGGTAACCATCGACCCTCCAGCCATATGTAGTCACGGAAACCTACACTAGGTGTCATAAGGACATCCTACGCTTGACTTTTATCTGCCTCTCCCTCTCTTTCTCTCTCTGTCTCTATCTCCCTCTCCCTCTCCCTCTCTCTGTTCCACTGTGTTACTCTGTCATCCTCTGCTGAATGGCAGCGGTGCTGAAATCCAATAGCATGCTGTGCTCTATTGATCCCACGGATGTCCTTTTCTCCTCCCGTTCTGTCGATTTTCATTTCTGTAGAGGAGACGATGATGATGATGATGACGATGATGATGAGATGATGATGATGATGATGATGATGATGTCAGTTGTGCGTCAGGTGGGCTCTTTTTGGGTCAAGGTATCTGCACCATAGTGTGTTTTTATAGTATGTTTGTGTGTGAAGGAGTGTAAACCAGCTTTCACTCCAACACACTCATTAAATTTGTACTCTACATATATATTAGGGCTGTCAAAATAACGCGTTCATTTCGATTAATTAAGTATAGAATACATAACTGACAAAAACATTGACGCATATTAATTGCACTGATATCAATCGCCACAGGAAGCAAACGTTTTATTTGCTCCTTTCGTTCGCATAGAATGGAAGTTAACAGGAGGCAAATATTGGCTGCTGTTAGAGGTCAAATGTCATTGCCTTGACTTCTGGTCACAGAAAATGAAGCAAAAGGCAAATATGAATTCATGCTATTAATTTAGATAAATTAGATTATTTAATCACACAGCTTGTAATTGACTAGATCATTTTTTTAAATCATTTGACAGCCCTATCTATATATACAGTATTTATGTATGTATATATATATATATATATATATATATATATATATATATATATATACAAAATATATAGAGATTTT
>JAODUH010064820.1:0-41597 GCA_027564835.1 Typhlichthys subterraneus
AACGCAGACAAACCGTACTTTTCTGATCCAATAATAAACATTTTCACCACACCGCTATTTTGAAAGCATGAAATGCGAGTCTAATTTGAGCTACGCCTTACAGTTTAAAGGCTCCGTGTGAGTGAATTTTGGTGCCGGATTATGCTCAACTTCGCACCATACCGATCAAACGAACGGTATGGTGCATGGACCGAACCGCAATGTCTATACCGAACGGTTCAATACGAATACATGAACCGTTACACCCCTAGTACATACCAGTGACATGGAAGGCCTTACCTCTTTGGTGCAGCTCTCCACAAAAGGCCCACCAAACATAGCTGCCATCCAATCGCAGCTAGAGATGAGCAAGGGCTTGTGGGCCATGATCGTTCCATCATCCAGTTTGAATACTACATCTGAAACAGACAGATACATTACGCATTCATGTATTTTGCTACGTTAAGCACAAAACCTGAACCAGCATATAACCACAATCGGCATCAATTCAAGTAACGACCCACTTACCTGAGAACGTGCCTTTGGCCAGGCACTCTTTGACTCGGTTTGTGCGCCGCACGTGGAAGGCTTTGGTGATCTCTTGGTTCATGAAGGCTTCATTGTTGAGTATGTTGGCCACCATCATACGCAGGTCAAACACCTCCAGCAGCTCAGCGATGTGAGCGATGTGCATCAGCTCCTTCTCGTGCTCGTCCAGACGGCCCGTGTACAGGTAGCGGAGCACTGCCCGGAAAGGGCCCATCGGCATGGACTGGTCCATGTGCACCATGGTCATGGGCCTGGGGCAGTACGTGACCGGGTCATCCACCAGCTCGTCCTGGATGCTGACGAAGGCTCTGCTCCACGAGGCCAGAAGACGGCCTCGCCGAGCCTCCCCGGAGTCCCTCAGGGTCTCGTCGCTGGTGCAGGCTCGGAGGTTGGCCCTGTCCCCGTCGTCGGTGCTCTCGCACGCGTCGAAGCTGGCGGCACGCGTCGGCGGCTCGCGGCCGGAGTGAGGGCCGCGCGCCGCCGACCCCGTCTCCCTGGGCTCGGCGTCCATGATGAAGAGGTCGTAGAACTTGGAGGAGGATGTCGCCAGGTAGATTTTGTGCGCAAAGATCTTCTGCCGCTCTTGCAGCACCAGGATGACGTCGGCGCAGTGGGGGTCTTCCAGGAGACGGCCTGGATGCTCCTCTGTGGTGGTGGGTGGAGGGGGCACAGTGACGATAGGTGGGGGAGGTTTAGGCGGCAGGAACGGTGCCTGGAGGAGAGGCCTCTGCACGCTGCGAAGGTGAGACTTCCAGAACTGTAAGTGGCGGCGAGAGATTAACGCCGCTCGGATAGCGTTGTCAAAGACGTCCTTGACCCCGAACTGAGCCACAATGCTGGTCTCATAATACGGCACTCCCAGTTCCTTGGCTACCTCACGGCCTCTCTCCGGAGGCAGAATCTCATTTGACTTGATGGGTCTGAAAGGTGGATCAGATGCACAGTGGTACTGAACAATCACTTTAACACCAAGATATACTGCACATTAAAAGGCACACTCAATTTGTGTGCTGCTGTTTTGATTTGCACATCATGGCTCCAATACAGCTCTCATAGACTCACATTGTTTTATACCGTTAGTTACACTTACAGCTTTTGGCAGACGCTTTAATCAATCCAAGGTGATTTAGTGAAGTAATACATGTGTCAATAGTTGGGAAGATCATGCACCAGCAATTGTAAGCAAACAACATTCTATTATCCACATTTTATTAGAATAGTTACAGTATCTGGTCATTATGGCTACTACTATGTCATATCATATATAATATATATATATATATATATACACACTGTTTTATATATATATAAATATGGCATTCAAATAAATAACCTTGAGATAGGAGTGAGTGCTAAGAGGTGGAGAGTCTAGTCGAGGTACCAAGGTGGATTGTGGAGATGTGTGGTGGAGTTAGGACCTCGGCCCCTAACTCCACCCACAGTTCTGTGGATATTTGTCTTTCAATCGTCAACAGTGAGCTGAGACACAATTAAGGGGTGTTTAGAAAATACATGAATTAATTTGTCAATTAATTTAAAGCAAGAGGTAGTCAAGCAAATTAGGCAACTTGTTGAAAGTCCAGGTAAGCCAACTCTGGGGCTTGAACATATGACATCCCCCCCGTCCCATCAAGACCACTAGAACAAACCTACACCCCCCTCCACCCCACCCCCTTCCCATCCTGGGGTAATTACTTAATTAGTTCATGAGGTAGTCTAATTAGCACATTTGTGGAATACAGTTGTGGACCATGGCCTGTGCACCTAGCCAGGGGCCTCCGTGCCCTGTTGACAGCCTCCAGGTCAGCGTAGCGCAGGTCAAGCTGACAGCCCACCAGGATGACAGGAGCACGAGGGCAGAAGTGCTTGATCTCCGGGTACCACATGGTCTTCACATGGTACAGTGAGTTGGGGTTGGCAATCGAGAAACACAGCACCACCACATCCGACCTGACAGGGAGACCCACAGCCCCCCGATTCACTTCACTCCACAGCAGAATAAAAATACAAGAGTACATTGTGCTTTGTGCCTGCTCACCTGCCATAGGCAAAACGCCGGTCCTTGTGATGGTCTCCGAAAGTATCCCAGAGGCGAAGAGACACACTGACATCGTCCACTACATCTCTAGAACGTTCTAGTACCTAAATGCAGTAATACATTCATAGATATCTAGCGACTATATCACCTATATATGGAATCAACTGTAAATTACTAGCCTAACTCGCAAATAAATGAACAGGGGGCCTAGTAGATACACTGGTAGTGTGTGTGTGTGTTTGTGAGTGTGCAGGCTGGAATAGCACTACATTTCAGAAAGGTATTGGACTAGCACACTCACCTCCTGGCATACCCTGTACTGGTCAATTGCCCATACTGTGGGCACATGTGTGGCCAGCAGTTGATACTGTGTGAGGGTGGCATTACAGGCCCGAGCACAGATAAGGCGGGTCTTCCCGACAGCATTGTCTCCAACCACCACACACTTGATAGTTTCAACGTTGGGCCTCTCATAGTCCATATCAGAATCTGTCAAGTAGGATCTGGCATAATACAAAGACATACTGTACACTATTTTAAGAAACCCTGCATCAGCACTATTGTACTACAAATAACCCTTGGTGTGCATTTATTAGGACAGAACAGAGTTACACATTTTTTTCATGTACATTAGATTCCCTTTAGCTAAAATACTGTAGTTTCTATCAACAGATGGATTTCATGAGGATTAAAGACATGTAACTACATATTGAATATTGAATTACTCTGATCAAATGTTGTTTTTTTAACTACATTGATAATACTGCACATTATGCGCTGACATCAAACTAAAACTAAACTTGACAGAAAAGCAAATTCCCTAATAATTAACCCTAAAATTATTATTAATCTGCATTGCTCATTCTTTCCTGTACAACTACTGTACAACTAGTTGTCCTTTTAGAATTGTAATAATGTGCTTAACATAGCAACTTTCACAATAAACAGAGGTCACCATAAAGTATGTGACTTAAATGAACAAACATTTCAATAGTGTTAATACTAATTTCCAATGTTGCTTCATAAAGATTAAGCTAACCAAACATGTACAAGATTCACCAGGTCTACTCTAAGCCGTGTACTACAGTGTATGCATTAAGGTGAGTAAACTAATGTAATTGTTCAGGCTACATACCGGTCCATAATTCAAGTAACTGACAATTTCAGTATACAGTAGGTAACAGTAGGCTGACATACAACAACTGTCTAAATATCTCTTGAAATGGTGGACGATGATAATTCTGGTACCTAGCCTGGTTTCCAAGGGAACTGTAGCCTGTTTCTCTGCATGTGTCATAGCCTGTCAGGCAACCCTGCATCAATGCTTTTATATCTTGTTTACCTACAGAGAAAGTGAAGAAAAGACAGGGCTTTTAATAAAGGCATGCACCTATTTACATTGCACTCCATGCTATGCAGTACTGTACACTACTGGCAAGATACAATACACCGTCTACAGTATAATGAATCACTCATCATCGGGTTAACAACTGTCGACAGAGGCACGTCATGTTCATTTACAAAATAGACCTACAGTTCAGCATTTATAAGATTTCAGGAATTTGACTGTTATCAGGCTGTAGGCCTATCGCTTATAGCCATCAGTTGTCAACACTCACTGTCAACGATGTCAACACACACACAATAAAGCACTCAGTACAGTCTAACTTCCATTTCAGTACAGCCTGTGTAGCCTACAGTTACCTGCTATCAGAGGCTACATGCTTTCAGGAATGTTGATTCAGCTGTACCCTCCCCCGTCATCATACCCTAATCCCTGTCTTCATTGCGCAATGTATTATCTCATATTAATATGGCCTTCAGACCATGCACGTGGGTTGAATATATAGCAAACCATTAAAATTCTATAACAAAAACGTGTAATAGCCAACTCCAAAGAAACTTAGCATTCTTCTCTCCTTCTCCTATGGCAAAGGCACGGTGCGAGTGCATTAGGTTACACGTGTTATGTAACATCCATGTTAGAGGCATTTCGTGTTAAACTTCGTCTTTCTTCCTTCACAACGTCCATCGTTAACAGACAAGGCCCGTTTTTATTAAACGCTCTGTGCATTCTCCTTACCGCAACATAAGGAAGTGGTTCACCGCCGTATTGGTCGATAAACGGGATGAAAAGGGCTCCATCGGATGCGGCTTGCACCTGACAGTAGCTCGTGTTTAACTTCATTTCCTAGGCTTGGAGAACTTGCTCGAAAACAATCTGACGGCCGCTGATGTTTCAAGCAGAAATGAACAGTTTGACTGCTGCAATACCAACAACAACGACGACGACGACAATGTCAGTCTATCGGCCCAATGCGGACGGTGCCGCAGCCACGCAGCTTCACGCTTCTAGGGACCACCTCCAGAATAGCCTACGTAGCTAATTATAGAAGCGCACTAACAACAAAAACAAAACATGAATTACAAATGTTGTATTTTTTAACTGTTATAAAATAGTCTGTTTTAGAATATAATTTATAGTAGACCCCAAAATTAGGCCTACGTACTGTAAGACTATGTTTTACTGGCTGTAACACGCATAGATTTGTAGGCCTACAGTAAACCTATATGCTAAATATGCAAGGTAGTAGACTACATGAGAGTTCCCGTTTATAAGAGGTATTTACATAGGCAAGTCCAGCCCAGTCCCTCGACCAAGATCCCACCAAGACAACCAAAAGCTTCCTGAGGACAAAGGACCCCTGGCAAGGTAAGGCAAGGGCCTATTGTTCCCCACAGAAACTTGTCTGGGGCTCCTGGCCTCTGCATCACACAACACATTTGGTCATATTACAATTATAAAAATAACAAAGTGCTCATGTTCACAAGCAATGAAAGGTTTAATAAAACAATAGTTTCAATAAAACCAGATGCAATTAACCAGTTAAAAACAATAAAAGGCAATACAAATAACAAAACCAATTTTAATCAGACCCGTGGTTCTTCCTGAATAATAAAAGGTAATACAATCAGATATAATATGTGCCCAGTCTCTAATCTGGCACTGGAGAAGATCTAATATGCCTATATGCTAATGCTTTGAATTACATTGGCTAATATTCATACTCAAGATACATTTTGTTTTACATTTGCATGACCAAAAGCTGTTTTCTTTTACATTATACTTTTGTACTTACAAAGCCTTTTTTGAGGTTTTATAAATGGGGTTACACTGATCGTCCATGCACCGATTAAGGTAACAGTGTTGACCTTCCTTACTACTGTAAAAAAGTTGTTATTAAGGAAGAAATAACTCACCATTAACTTCCTTAGTATTTGACTTGTTTTTTTAGATTGATTTACAAAAACTATATACATTTTTTTAATGACATTTTTATTTTATGATTGACACAGTCATTACCTATTAGACAACTGTTGATGTTTTGCAAAGTATCAACATATTTTGTTGAACCTATCAGATTGGTAAGAAACACTACAGTTTATATACTGTAACTCCAAAAGAGAAGTCAGTAATGAAACCGATGAAAGCAATTGTGCGTATGCTTGTTTTTACTCTAAAGTCTAAATGCTGTAAACATCCGTTAATTGCTTATTTTTTTGTGGGGGGTGAATCATCCCGGATAAGCAAAAACATGCAGGAAAAGCAGGACTCCCTGTGATTCAAACTAAACAGGGTTAGTGCCACCCTTAGTACGTACCGCACTGTGCCCAGCCTCGTAATGACCGGTTTGAGCATAATGACTCATACGCACAAATTTGTCCACGTGGGCTTCATAAAGATAAAACATATGTATTGCTTACTGTACTGTATACTAACTTGCCTTTTAAAGCTATGGTATGTAGGATTTACCGCCCATAATACCCAAAATCCAGCCCCTCCTCCTCTGCTCCATATAGGCCTAGAAAGGTGCATGTCATTTTTGGGGGGTATCCATGCCCAAATAAGGACTTCTGGGTCTAATGTATTTTCCCTATGAGAGAAATAAATGGTGTTTTAAATATTAGTCCTACCACGGTGTGTGATTAACTCATGTGTTGCAAACTTACATATTTTGTCACATATTTGACACATATTCCCACTGGATAACACTTGTGTTTGTCAATTACGAGATCGCTTAGGTAAAGAAAGCTTTTTGCTACATGCAAGCTATAACTTGCTTTCTATGCTAGCGCAGTAGTGCATAGAAAACACATCAATCGAATCACTCAGGGCAAATGTAAAGCAATGTGTTTCCATATTAATTTACTTTAGTAAAAGTTGGTATTTGGCATTCTTATTCATTGATAACAAAAATAGTATAGCCTGGACTGACGATAATGCACGCTGGCAGCTGACATTAACATTCAGCAGTTAGCAAACGTCATATAACTTGCAAATGAATACCTTAACATATCTGGATTGTATGTCAAAAGCTCAATTTATTTGCACTGAAAATTGCATAAACATGGCGTAACACTCGAATGTGCTGATGGCTGCGAGCAGTGACCACATGACCTCAGGCCAGAGACGAGGCGCAACGCGTTATATTCTGGAAACCATGCCCACCGGGGGGAAAACAGTTCCAAAAACTCTCCATTGACTTTGCATTGCGTTAAGCTTAGCTAACGTAATTTCTGACTCCTACAAAAAAGCTGAAACCTCCCTAAAAGCTGTTGTGTCACAGAATGCACTACTCACAAGGTAAAGAATCGTCAGCAAATTTTTCATAACCTGTCGAACCAAAAAAAGTATCGGAGAAAGGAGAAAAGGTAGACACAAACGGCATTCCAAATGCTTTACCGGATAAAATATTTATTATTTCACAATGCTAAATGATTATTTTGGCACGCTACGTCAACCAGTCACCACACGTACTGTAGGCATATTTAATATTAAGATCCCACAGTTTACCTATTTTTCCCTAATAATGCCCTATAATGTCTCATGCCTTGATACCTGTTATGTGTTTTTCTTTCCTCAAAATCTTGATTTGTCAGTTTGACAGGTTATACAACTTAGATCTGGGTTCTTTACCTCGTGCATACTGTCACACAACAGCTTTTTCGCTTGTTTCAGTTTTTTGATATCAGTCAGAAATTACGATAGTTTATCTTAACGCATTACAAAGTCTATGGAGAGCTATGGAATGTTTCCCCGCCCCGGTGTGGTTGGGATTTGTTGTAGCTGTGTGTCATATTTATGTGATTGACAGTCAAAGTAGATTTGCTGGACCAATCAGGAAAAAGAGTCCTTGCTTGGTCATAATTATTTTGGTCTTACCGTAGAGGCAAGAGCTAGCAATCAGAGTAAATAATCAAATTTTTATTTATTATGTATTTCACTAACTGAGAGCTGGTGGATGGCTATAGCATCTAAGAAATTACACTAAATGTATAGCTCTAAAACCCTACCCACAACACCTTTAATTGCCTTGTGAATATGTTAATTACATTTAATTTGAATTGACTTGCCACACTATAAACTATAGATATGGGGCATAAACCTATATTAGCATCATTAACTGGACACTAATTAACTATGTCTATGCGTTTATGGATCTTGAATTTGCCTGAACATTGTGCAACAACAGTGACTAGGTAAGTATATATTGTGTAAGTGTTTCTATGTTGACAAGTAAACTCTGTGCTGGGGTCAGTCTAGGTTGGGGTCTGGACTCTTGTAATCTTGTCGAGCTGTCTGTCACATGTTTAGTGGATCATTACGGTCTCTGTGCTCTCAGCTGCTGCTCCATGGCCACCATCGTCCAAGGCTCCAAGGCTCCTTTCTGTCTGGACAGCTACCATGTCTCTAAAGAGCTGGGCTTCATCCTTCCAGCTCCCCTGGTAGGTAAATAGCAATGAAAAATAGCAAACATTATCAATGTCTTATCCATTTGTGTTGTACATTTTATGTTTCACTATGCCAACAGCATGCTAATAGTTCAGCCTTTATACAGTATAATCACAATTACATTATGAAACCGTACTGAAGCCAAACCCTCAATGCAGGACATTCGGAATCTTTATACACAGTCAGTCAAAATATCATTGTATGCTCTTAAAGATATTATTAAAGCATCGCATTATGTATTATCAATTAGCATGCTGTATTTAGCTTGTTAATGTGACACAGTTAATGACAAGACATTTGCATTATACATGTTGTTTAGCATACGTAATGCTATAATAATATTATATTACAAAAAGTAATAATAGTACCAAACACATACTCAAATAAATTTAAAGGAAGAGCTCCCACCTTACTACCAGCCATGGATGGATATTGTCCTGCATGTCCCAGAACTTGTACAATCTCATGATCTGCGCTCCCATATTCTCCAGGTAAGAGTGAGGATTATTATAATATACTTGTCAATGTCAAAGTAGTAATCTGCACACTTTTGATCCAGTCTGCATGCGTCCCATTACCAGATGCCATTGTTGAGCAGCGAGTTTCTGGTGAGACATCGGGAGTTGCGGCTAGCCCACTTGGCCTTGAGTGTTATGACCATGGGCTATGTCTGGCAAGAGGGAGACAGTGATACTGTTGAGGTGTCCACCTATGTATTTCTCTTATACTTTTGCATTTATACGTGTATACTGTGTTTTCACTCTCTCTCATGGTTTGTTTTCTATCAGCCCCACTATCAAGTAATTTGCTAGCCTATATTTCGTGTTTACACTTGCTATTATGTTGACAATCTTCTCATTCATATATTTTTTAACCAGGGCCACAATACATTTCTTATTTAGCACAAAATGACCTACTTGTAAGAATGTAATTTCTTCTAGATGCTGCCCTGTAACCTGGCCATTCCATTCTGGGAGGTGTCACAGCGCTTAGGACTCCCTCCCATCCTTACCCATGCTGATGCTGTATTGGCCAACTGGAAGAAGAAGGATCCAGATGGGTAAGGTTATTAGCCTGGTAAGCCTTCCTGTCGTGTAATCTGTAACTCAGTCTACCTTTATTTGTGCCTTGTGTGAGTATAGATGTGTGCTAGCCACATTATTCAAGGTGATTAACAGTAGTCATTTCATTGTGTTACTGTGCAAGGAGGCAACAGACTATTTTTGCATCACATACAGTAGGCTTTACAGTACATTACTTTGGGTGTATAGTCCATGTATATCCTGTGAATCAATTCATTACTAGTATTAGTAGTTAGTAGTAGTATTCAAATGATAATTGATGAGATAGTACATTTCTTCCTTCTTTTCCATGTTAATCTGCCTTGTCCTGCACCAGGCCATTCAGTATGGAGTAAGTACAGTATAAACAGCATAAAGACACTAACATTATTTCCTGCAGTATGTAGCATAGCATTATGATCAATTCTGCTGCCAGATGTCATCTAAGGTCCCTGCATTCTGTCCGTCATCCAGGAACCTGGAGCTGCTAGCTTCCCTTCCAGGTGGGGACAGTGTCCGGGGTTTTTTCATGGTCACTCTCCTTGTGGAGCTGGCTGCAGTTCCAGCACTGAGGGTGAATATCCCAAAACAGTCCATTCAATCGATGCACATAAACAGAAAACATCCAAGGTCGAATACAGTAGTTGCTTAATTTTTAACTAAATAAAAAGAACAAGGATATACATTCTCTACATTGGATCTACAGGCAGATACAGCAGTCCAGACGATAATTAGTAATTTGTTCAGTATTACAGTTTAGAGCAGAATTGTGTAAATCCAGTACCGTTCTATGAATTTATAATCATTATTAAACCTCCATGTTTTGGAATGGTGTTTCAAGTGAGTAGTACGTGGATAACATCTTAGCATAATTAAAGATACATACTTTTAAACCTTAAAAGTTGTGAATGAAATAATGTTTGGTTAAATTGAGCATAGCGTCAGTTCAAGCAGGCCACAACGTCATGCTTAGCTGGTCTGTCAGCTGATCTCAACCAGCTGACAGACCAGCTGACCGCTGCTTTACACGCATTGGCCAAATAGTCCAGGGTGCCTTATTTAACTTGGCTAACCTTGCCCTTTCCTGCCACCTCCCCTGCACCTCCTTTTTTTCTACTGTTTGTCTGTATTTTATCACTTTCTGTTGCCATTGATGCTTGCTCTCTTCTCTACCCTCTGGGGGGTCTTTTTGCTGCTCTTTCTATGTATGTATGTGCGTGGAAGGGCAAATATATTAATTTGACAATGGTCCTGGCTGAAAAATTATCCACAAGTAAAGAACAACAAGTGTGTTTACCTCCCGTCACCATGGAGTTACTGAGTTATGTCATTCTGTTTTATTATAAAACACGTGATTGGTCAACGCACGTAACGTTTTTTTGTCCAGTGACGTTTATTTGAATGTATTTGTGTTCCCAGAGTATTCCCACGGTGATCAATGGTGTCAGGTGTGGTGATGTCGAGGCTGTGGCCAATGCACTAGAGGACGTAAGCCATTCATTACAGCGCATGACCGACGCACTCAAACTGATGCAAAGTAATAACTGAAACATTTGGATTCACATCATATTCACTGAGTTGACATATGTTGTTTCATACTGCATGCTGTATTTTTCAGCTTATGTGGTGCCATCTGTCTTCTATGGAATTATGAGGATATTTCTATCTGGGTACAAATACACTTCTACAAAGTAGACTAGCATTTGTGCTTCCATCAAACACGTGAATAATGTTGTTATGTCTATGTAATGTGTGTGTGTGCGTGTGTCATTGTGATTAGATGGAAAGACAACCCCTGCTTGCCAAAGGGGCTGGTGTACGAGGGTGTCCAGACACAACCAATGGAATATTCTGGAGGAAGCGCTGCCCAGAGCAGTCTCCTCCACTGCTTTGATGAGCTGCTGGGGGTTACGCATGAAGCCGAAAGTGGTGAGAGAGAGCAGCACCATACCACCAGCACTGATGAAGTAATATGTGACAGTAATGCATAGAGTAAAGCCTATTTGTCATAGTAATGCCTAATACCTAATTACCGACATAATAATAATACCTAGAGCAGAGGTATTTTCAGGCAAAGGACCCCTTGGCTGAAAGAAACACGGCACAAGGACACACTCCACCTATCACATATGGTATAAAATATTTAGTTGCCGGGCCAACAATAATGTGTAGGGCGGCCTATAGTGCAATGTCTAAAAGTAGGCCAATAACTATGCCATTAAAATAACTGACAGATTTATATATTTATGGCACAGGTTGTATTTATGTTAATATATATTTTCTGACATTTACATTTTTGGAAGGAAATAAGTTTGGGATCAAACAATTTGGAGGATTGCAGTACCTCTGAGGACCCCCTAGGGGTCCCGGACACCCTGTTGAAGACCTCTTACCTTGAGTAATACCTATATAACATAGTATACATAAATGTAAAGCTTACAATATATAACATAGTAATTAAAAAAGTAATACCTACGTAACATAGTAATACCTAAATAACATACCTATATTAATGCCTAATACATATAGCAATGCCTATAAAACATATTAATACATATAGTAATACCTATAGTTATACCTACATAACATAGCAATACTTAATAATAGTAATGGCTAATACATTTACATTTATATAATTTGGCAGACGCTTTTATCCAATGTGACATGTAGTACATTTGTCATTAGTTGGACAGGTCATACACCAGCAATTGTAAGCAACCAATATTATATCAGAATATTTACAGCATATTGTCGTCATGACTACTACCTCGTTGTCAATATATAATTAAATCATCCAACAAAGTTCCTAGTGGCCTGAATAATGAAGTGCTTAATACATAAGAGCAGAACAGGGTTTTTTGTTTTTATTTATTTTATTTAAGAGAGAAAGTGTAGAAAGAGTAGAGAGAAGAAAACATTTAAGAAGCTAGAGTTAGGATTGAGTGCTGGGAGGTGGCTCCTAATAGCTATACAACCCATGTACATGTGCTAACACTGCTTTCCTCCACAGGTGCCTTCCTGGGCCGCATGAGGAGCTACATGCCCCCGGCCCACAGGCAGCTGATCCAGGACATCTCTCTGGAACCCTCTCTGAGGAGGTTCGTCCAGGAGCGGCCGCGTGAGTCTCGCCTGGGCCAGTCCTTTGAGCTGTGCGTCTCCAAGCTGCTGGCTCTGAGGAACTACCACCTCAGCGTAGTCAGCCGCTTCATCGTGGTGCCGGCGGCCCGCGCCCGCCAGCTTCGCGCACGGGGCCAAGCCCAGGAGGTGGTGGCTGAGGGCCAGGAGGGGGAGGCTGTCACCAGGGCACCCGCGGCCCTGGAAGAGAGGGGCACGGGGGGCTCCGGCATCATGAACTTTCTGAAGACTGTGAGGGACAGAACCAAAGACGCTCAGCTGCCTGAGAAGAGATAACACAGGGCGCTGATGAACATGAAACAACGGCCACCCATCACTGTGTTACCTTGAAGGATTATCAGCGTCTCAATTTGTAGCGATATGGAACCAGGAGAACCCTTGACTTCCTTACCTAGCATCTATGCGCTGACATTCAGGATAAAATATCCTGCACTGGCATTTTGTTGTACCTTCAGCAGAAGTCACAACACCATGTAGTCTGGCTGCAAATATGAGGAAGGTGATTGGACAACGCACATACGTTCGTTCGTCCCCATTATTTTGTGTGTGCAGTACCAGGGACCATATGCTCCTCATTATTGCCCAAGTGCCCAGATACAGAATGAACTTTAATTGATATGCCATTAATAATAATCATTATGAAAATAATCATAATAACCTCTGGCAGATTGTAAAGAAAGCTTTATTGTTCTATATCTAGGTTTGCCATATAACCTGACCTCAGTTTTATGGACATGACCATCATTTAGTCCAAACCATAATTCGAACCATCAGAGTTACTTTCCATTAAATTCAACCACTAATTTAATTTTCAATCTGAATGAGAATTTTTAAAATGCAGTAGACATCTATTCCAGACCAGAAAGACACTTATACCACAGCCACAGGTCTCAGAGGTACATAACATTTGGACACTGTCACAAAATGTTAAACCATGGTTGTAGGGGGAACTCATTATAAAATAGAAATTTGTAAAAAGAAAAAAATATATATCTTCTGTGGTTTAGACATAATGTATCTAAACATAAACTAATTACAGGAAGGCATATAATTAGGCTGTTGTTGTTGATCAAAAACAAGGAAAGGAAGGAAAACAGGATGTACTGACACATTGAGTGCAATACCCAATACGGCCATGGCAGGGCACTAAAGGCCACTGTCTTAACATGCCAGCTGATGTTACTGGTTAGTACCATAGGACTATATGGTTAGTACACACAGAGATGTGCAGGGATGAATCATGTATTCCTTTAATGATGACCATTCAGAATACAAGCATGTCATCATCCTTTTATTTGAAACTGTTCTCACATTCTGATGGAGATAATGCAACATTGCGTCTCCTTATTACATAACATTTTGGAGGACAATGCACAGTTGAGCAAAAGGATGCATCACTCACAGAGGTTACCTCAGCTTGACTGAGATATCCGGCCCACATCCAGCCCTCACAAGCCCTCAGCTTCCTGGAGCGATAGAGAGAAATAAAGGATGGATTGTGCCATGGATGTCTTGTGTCATATTTACCTTTCCTGGCCCCTCTCTGCTGGTGTCGCGTTACAACAACAGCCCTGTGAGATCAGATAAGACACGGTGTGGCAATTTGCCATGGAAAATCCAGCCCAAAGGCAAGCGATCTACTGTACTTGTCTGCCCACATACTGCGTGTTTTGACCATGGGCTGAAACAAAAGGACGAACGAGGACAACTGCGGACTGTTAGGATTTAATTAGCATGTAGGCAACATTCTTTATTGGACATTTTTGTTAGTGCTCTTTAAAGCCACATCCCTTTTAGAAAGGTGCATTCCTAGATTGTGAACCCCACATTTTTTCTCCAGCTAATTGTTTAATATAAACCACAAGTGTGCATGTGTAGGGAACGGGTGGATCAGGGCACAATGATAGCTGTAGGGGGAGGAGTAGAGACTGGTGGCGCTCTGTGTTTTAAAGCACAGTGCGTTTGAAACATTGGTTTCAACACCACAAGGGTAATTCAAAACACCTTCAATTAAGGACTTATTCAGTTATATAGTAGCTGTACAGTAATGCTACCATTTGCTGCTGAGAAACTACACAGTTCTAAGCAGTTACTGTAGGTGTGAAGTGCCTTGCTCTAGCACAATAGATGTTCACTTTGCCCACCCAGATGTTATCTCTTATACTGTAGATAAATCTAGTTTAGGTAGAATTCAAACTGAGCAGATAAAAATGAAACATCTCATTACAAAGATAACACTATCAAATGGCTAAATGAGAAACATTACACACCTCAAGCAATGGCTGTTTAACAATGGATGCTCCATTGATACAGGTTTCAATATATAAGACCTGATGTTATTTGTGATACCTACAAAATAAAGTCACAATAAAAATAATACAAGACAGGAAAAAAATCTCAAATAAAGAGAATTACATCAAAGTCTGGAACCTAAAATGGCAGCCATGTTTGTCTTCCTGACAGGCAACCAAACATGATTTACACCTGTCTGGAATCAGTCTTGATGCAAGTTGTGGTCTGCTGAAACCATTGCCCTGCCCTGATGGTGTCTTCTCCGAGACACCAGCTAACAAACCTTCACATTGTACCTTGTAAATTGAGTTATTACATATTGTGTTGACACACAATCAATCTGCCATGGCAACGTGAATCTGAATGTATACACAATGGTGCGTTAGCTTCATCAGAAGGTAGGAATAGTTTTACATAAAAAAATGATGACATGCTTGGCTTGTATTCTGAATGGCCATCATTAGATGAATACATGATTCATGCCTGCACATCTCTGTGTGTAGTAACCATTTTTATTTTGTTATACATTACTTACTGTAGCTTGCTACGTTAGAATAAAAAACGAGATAATCTATGGTTAACCATGAGGGCAAAGCAATTTAACTCTAGCAGTGTACAGTAAGAGTCCCTTTAGGCCAAAACCACAGAACTCTGTAGTAGAGTAGACTTTTTCCATGACAAAGCTACTTAGTTATTTGATAATATATCTTTGGCATGATCAACAATACAAAAGATTCAAAGTGAATGATGTGTGTGAGAGCTGCAGGGTAGGGAAGGGTGTGTGTGTGTCACGTCCGGCAGAAGCAGCAGAGCAACACACATACATGACCCAGCCCAGATACACAATGAACACATCCTTAGAGATGGTCTGTGTTTACTGCCAGGTAGTCAGGGAGTCCCCCGGAGTCAGCCAATAAGGATGGGGATTATTTGCTTTGGCTGTGGAGGAGGCCTCTGATCAGATCTCTATGACATGTGATTCCAGTGTATGCCACACATCTTTCTCCAGCCTGTATTTTCTACGCACCGCTCCCACTTTACTCCTGTCTCTTTCCCGTCATGTTGTATGGGTCTCTCAGGACGCAAACATAAACAGACACTGACCAGGCACAACACAGTGTTACCACTAACACCTTTAATTCTACTGAATGGAGGTTTAGTCCATTCAGTGCTTGTGTGGTGGTCCACTATAACAGTCAGACAAATGGAGAGATAACTTCTTCAGGTGTGGAAAGACTGCTGTTGCAAAAGTCTATGAGGCAGTCCGGGTGAAGTCATTGAAATGAGAGGAGCAACTACATGACAGTGCAGGCTTTATTCTTTCAGGAGGAAATCGCTCACATCAGACCTTTCGCAACATGTGACTTGTAATTGGTTTGTCTTGTGAAGAAATGCTGATTTAAATCTCGCAGAGACAAATATTTTGTCTGAGACTGGTTGTTCAGCTCCTCCAAACTTCACACTAGCAGTTTAAGTACCCCCACCGTAAGGTTTTATGTGCTGGTTTGGAAACAGGCATTTTAACTTCTGTAGCCAAATTGGTGTGCCAATACTGTGTTTCTTCATGCAAATAATGTACAGCATTACAATGCATTATTTGTGTATTCCTTTGGATATTTTAACACAATTACAAGTTTTAGACAGATTTATTTAGTTACAGAGTTAACATGAGGCTCTTTGATATGTCAAACAAGTTTGTTATAGAATGTCTGTTTAAAAACAATGAACGAGACAGGGTATTAATGAAAGCACATCCATATCACACTGTACAGTCACACAGAACAGATGTGTTGCCTTTGAGTTAGCAGTACACAGCAGATGCTGCAGGAGCCCATGTATGTGACTAAACATATTTTCAAAACATCCTGTCTGTGTTTATACTGTCCTACCCACATGAATGTATTATGGATATGGCACTTAAAAATGGCTGCCGTTCAATCATCAAAAAGTGCTCAAAAGCGCATATGACCTAATAATGCTGCTCCAGACATTCGACAGCCTTCCATGTGTTCTTCTATGCATGTGCATTTTGTGTCATCTGTTCCACCACAAACTCACACATCAATCTTTATAGGTGACTCATTCTACAAAATAATTATAATAATATATAAAACTCATATTAAATTTCATAATATACATGTAATATACATGTAACCTGATGCAGGAGTGGAGGTTATTATAGTGTTAGAGGCCTATGTTTTATAACTGCAATAAATGGGAAAGAGGATATTTTGACAATATTACCGTAGGTATATCTGGTTGTAATACCAGCATTGGCCACCATAAAAGCCATGGCGCAAGCCTGAATCGTCCTTTCCTGCTCCTGGGAGCTTGGCCCACACCGTGAAGCAGACCAGAAAAAGAGGACAGCTGATCTTTAGATTAATAATTTATCTTCAAAATGTTTATTTTAATCTATGGTATGGTAGGACACAATGTGTTACTAAATTATGAGCTGTGATTAAATATTAAATTCTACAGGAATGCAAAAAACATACTGTATTTTTTTATCTAGTTTATTACACATCACACCTACTGTTAAATGCTTGACCAATTTAATCATGAAAGGTCCTTAACTGTGGTAGCTACGGTGATGAAAACTGAAGCCTATTGTTTGTAAGCGGTAATACTGAACTAAAATGTGCTTGGAGCTGGTGAAACTGTTCCCCAATGGCACACAGCACATTTGAAGAATCAGTTTATCATAGCAGCAAGAATGGAATTCAAATAGCTTTGCACACAGGATTAGCAAAATGCCTGTGCACGTCACAGCCTTTTGTTTTAAAGGTTAACACAACTTCAAGCTGTGTGACGGGGGGGATACAGCTCACCCTCAAAGCACTGCTGACTCACTACTGTCCTGGCCAGGTGTGAACCAGACCACTTTGCCAATCTCACACACTTACACCCACACACAGAGACTGGCCGACAGACAAGGCACACACACGCGCACGCACACACACACACACACTTACCCTGTACCCAAATTAGCATAAAAGGATGTGGATGTTCAGACACTTCACAGCGGATACTCACGTAGGCCTACCACACACACATACACACTGTGTGTATTCTCCTTGGGCCACCACACACTGCTGTAATGTGCTCTACTGTGCTACTCATTGACTTCCTCTTCCTCCAAGTTGTCTATAATGTCACCTGCCCCGCTGGCTCCCACACAGACCCTTATCAACAGCCGCTCATCCGGGTTAGAACAAAGTAGTCATATGGGGAAGTTCCCTGAGGGTCTCTCTCTCTCTCTCTCTCTCTCTCTCTCGCTCTCTCTATCTCTCTCTTTCTCTCTCTCTCTCTCGTACACATATTACATGTACAAAGGCACAGGAGATAAGAGCGCCATGGGTAGTAGATTACACTGCTGCTATTCGAAGCTAATTGCAATAATGGTCTACGTGGGGGTTGTTGATTTGCAAATAAACTCACGAACCAGAGATAATGTCAGTGCTTTACCTGACAAGTGGCTGGAGTATTTGATTTGAACAGAACTTTCTTCCAGTTATTGACAAATTCCAGTTACTGATTAATATTATTGTGACAACAAAACCCATGGGAGGGTGGTGAAAAGGTTTTGTTCCTTTCAAAACACAGTGGGATACAGAACTGGCTGCGCCTCAAGTCATGAACATAATGTACTGTAATTTGTGAGCGAGTGCATTTTGCACGGCTCTGTACGGGACATTACTCATGTCAACTTCTTAACTTATGAGGGAAAAAAACAGCTTTGAGCTGGAGCTTCCAAGGGATGGAATGAAAAAAAATATATAAACGTAGAGGCCTTCTAATCCCAAACTTGCCTGTAAAAACATTCCCCTTCCTCCCATGTGGGTTCCGGGCTGGTTCGCATGCCGAGCTGATGCACGAGGAGTGTGTGTTCAACACGGGGACATCGTGGACACAGCTGGGGTCTCTTCATGAAGGAGGAGATGTCAGGTGCTGTCTACAGGCCTGAAGAGACTATGGAGATCTGCTGCAGCACAGCAGTAACCAGGAATACTAGTGTAGAGGAAGGCTCAGTTCCAAATAATCTGCAGGATAGAAAGATGGAGGCCTATATACTCTTCCATGGTTAATTAAAATACCTAAGAAATATAAGTTGCTTATTCTAACCTTTCTGTAATTTCAGATAAAAATGTTATCAATCATATCAGATATAGGACCAAGTCATCTGTTTCATTCAAGCATTTTATTTTCTAGTGGCTCTGGTTGAATGTAATTTCAGTGGCGGTCCTCTTGACAGACAGCTCTCTTAACAAGCTGCAAGATGGCTGTTTTTCTTGCAGGAAGACCTACAGTGCTTGTGTCTAGTGAACATTCAAGGTAGAATATATTGGACGTTGTCCGAGGGCAGCAGCCATATGGTTCTGCATACAGTATAGGCATTTGCTACAGCCAGGTTTCACTGGGCAGCCACTCTTTAGTCTGTATACAATTGAACCAGTGTTACAAAAACATCAGTAGCCTCAGAGTGGGCAATGTACATACTTGCCCAATACAGTAAGATCATATTTACGCCTGTTAGGATTTACAAGCCATTCTCAATGCTCCTTAAACATGTTAGCATTTTATCAATATCACAGTGGCTGTTCTTTCTGGCCATGCAAAAAGATGCTCTCTCCACAAGTCTCTTCCGCAGATGTACCCCCTCACCAGGAAATAAATACACCCTTATCTGGATTTAGACATGTGCATTGTAATGTGGGTGAAGACCGTCACAAGCAGGCTTCAGTTCTAGTCCTGCTGAATCGAATAAATGGTCATACATACTCATGTTTCCTCTCTCTCTCCTACAATAAATCAACAAATACTGCATATCATCCATTTGTGGCAGTGTGTGGCAGGCTTATATTGATACATTAAAACACTTTCATGGCTCGTGTTGGATAATTAAACTAGCATTTGCCTATTTTTCTGTTACTAATTGTGATTAAGGTTATATGTTCGTTTTGGTTTTAGTGTGTATTGATGTCATACCAGACTAATCATGCTTGGGTTTAATCAATCAACTGAGATAAGCGACATTATGTTATTGCTATTTCAGGTAAGATGTTAACTCTCCAGACACAATATTTGATTGTCAAGCAGTACCCAAAACAAGTTGAGGTTAAATATGGAGCATGCACTGCCTCCTGACAGAAGACAAATGACCTTCGTAACGCAGTCTTGGAAAAGGAACATAGCATTACTCATCCCAGCTTATATCTGCTCTGTCCTTGTGCCCCAATCATCTGAGCTCACTGACCACTCAAAAAGCACTATGCAATTACTTAGTACTGACATTTCTTCTTCATAAAAACAACTTGTCCTGCCAAAGAATGTTTGCTTAAGCCAATTTAAGACAACTCAATTAGCATTCACGATCTCATATACTTAATACCAGGTAATTTAGAAAAATTCTGAAGACAAGGTAGGTTCTGCAAAGGCATTACTGCAAAACATGCACGATTAAACAAGCACTTGTTAAATGCACAAACATAGATATATATACGGGGTGACAGTGGGGCAACAGGTGATCCAAAAGTCGCTGGTTCGATCCTGACAAACTCCTCACCAAGCATCGAGGTGTCCATGAGAAAGACATTTAACCCTAACTGCTCCTGGTGGTTGGTCATGCCTTGCCTCAGTGTGTGAATGTGAGGCAATACTGTACAGCGCTTTGAGTGTCTGGAAGGTTAGGCTATATAAATGCAGTCCATTAACATATATAGTACATTTAAGAAAGATTAAGAAGAAACAACAATGGAAACCTATGTGTCAAATAAGATAGGGCTATAGTACCAGGCCTGGATTATCCAATGGGCCTTATAGGCACAGTACAATTTGAAAAATACAGCAATAATATATAATAGCTGATATTGAACCCTGGCTTCTGTTTCTCCTTTTATTCATCTGTTAATTTCATTACATTATTTCTGTCTTGCTCTGATGGAGACAGCAATCTATTTAACAATACGGGCTTGAGACAAACGTGTGTTTGTTACTTCTTGTGCATGGGATTTACAGCCACAAATATTCTGCATAATTGCATAGAGGTGGGACAAAAATACAGTAATTGTCTGACACTAACTTGAAGAACATACAAACTCAGGGAAGGTCCAAGCACTAGTCCAACCAAAGGCACATACAGTATTGAATACAGTATTTATTGCTAAATGTACTGTAGAAAGGCCTTTGTGATTACAGTATGGGGACTGACAAAATCCAACCTACAATATATGCACATTGCAATAGACCACTGGAGTTCCCTGCCAAACTTTTCACATTTTATTCACTAAAAAGAAATTGGCTAGCACATGTAGGGAACAGGAACACTTCGCCTAGAGCAATCATTTATTATAATTTTTTTCTACTTTTCTATTGAGTGTTTTTCTTCAATTTCTCATGTGAGTAACTTCTAATGATTTTATTCTGCTTTTCCACATCTACCATGTCTCCAGAATATAATTTCACCTCCTACTATTTCCCCCTCCTACTGCACACTGATGTTTATTGCACTCCTTTAAATGAAAGCCATTTCCGAAAATAATTCAGTAAAATGATCCTCCTCTACTAAAGACAGTGCGTCTGGCCAGACCTATTTCACCAACTTAAAATAGCCTCATTGTAGAAATTAGCTGACAAATTGCAATGCTTGGTATTTGCCCTTCCTTTTTAGAGACATACAGCACAATGGAGCACAAATGGAAGGAATAGCTGAGTCGAGTAACAGACACTCTTATAAAAAGACACATGTAAGGTGGACAGACAGTACACTCACTCAAATACATATACACACACCTATATTCACAATGGGGGCGAGAATCTTCACTTTCCAAGAGTAATCTTCAAGCAAGTCGAGTCTATAAATTGTAATTAGGAAAAACAAAGTATTGTAACACTAATGAGATGTTGGAAACATTAGCTTTCTTTATGAACATTACAACTTCTTTTAGAGAGAGATAACAAGGTTTGCATCACAAAGCTAATTTGTCTTCGTGTTATATGAATAATGCATATTTTACATATTTTACACCTAAAAGTTTACACATTTTACACATAAGCAGAATCCGCAGAATCCCCGGAATCCATCAGAATCCCCAATTACATGTAGACGGCATTGGGTTTGCTTGAACAGCATGTGAATGCATTTATTCGTAGTGGTAGATGGTAGCTCTGTCTGTGTGAATCGGGGCGTTGGGGGTGTAATGCACAGGACTCAGCAGGGATTGGACACAGGTGTAGGCAATCATGAATCACCTGTCTATACTAAAAAGGCAGAGTTTAAGGCAGGGGTAGTTTAGATGTCTCCCTGCTCCAACACACCTGATTGTAATGAATGGGTCGTTATCAGGCTTCTAACACACACACTTCTAACTTTGTTCATTATAATCAGGTGTGTTGGAGCAGGGAGACATCTAAAACATGCAGGGCTGCAGCTCTCCAGGACCAGGGTTCCCTACCCCTGGTTTAAGAGCAGAGAGACATATTTAACATGGAAGGCTCCATGTTAGACCACCAATGCAGAGTGCTATTGTGAACATAGATGTTTTAGTTACAGTATACATATGACAGACATGTTTTGCCTTTACAAAAATCCCATTGCATACATTGTTCTTTTTTTTCACGTTTGAATAATTTCACACGTGATCCTATAGTGTGACATACTGTAACAGGACAGACACTTCCTATAAAAGTAAATTGTAAAACAGTAAATTTTTCACTACAACTGTCAGCTGTATTAAAATTATACGTGCCATTCCCCTATGACTGACCAAACTTCCAGTAACCTCTACCCAAAATCAAATGCATTTTTTATCCTTTCTCTATTTTTTTATGAGGAACTGTCATCATTAACTGTCATCCTCCAGCAGGATGTTTTTTGTCACTTTTCATGGATGAGCGAAGAAGCAGAGATGGGTAGCAATGTGGATACAACAGGACATTGTATTCACAGGCAGCCCAGTATATGGAGAGAGATGTAATTTTGTCAAACTGACTGAAGCATGCTTTCCCACTGCAAGCAATATTAGTATGTCAGCAATATGGCACATCATTTCTCAATGGAACAAAACGCTATATTTATTAGGTTCAATGTTGTCTTGCATGCTGATGGCTATAGGTGACATTAAAATGTAAGCTAACACACAAAATATATATTGTTGTACTCTAACTGTAATGTATGCAAATGTATGTACATTATAATAATGCAAAAAAAAAAACCTACAACATATGAATCTTAATTTATGTTCAAGAGATGGATATTACTGACCTTTGCTGTAATAATAGTGTGTTTATTGCAAATATTGTTATTTGTTGTTAGATATCACATAATTATAATTTACTATTAGACAAAATCCAGACCACGAGCAAACTATTGAAAAGGTTGCAGCTGACTCTTTCTGGATTTTTTGTTTATTTTTTTTCATTTACCTCATTAACAGCTGAGGACAGAAAGTCCACAAAAACACCCTTAACAAACCACTCTCGGATATTATGCTTCAAATCACTTTGACATGAATATACTTGACGGCTGTGTGTTATTAATAAAGTCTAGAGAAGTTGCCTGTTTCTTCTCACATATCATTAAAGTAATTGTTTAGCATTTTGTACTGTTGGCATGACCACATAAGGCGAGATCAAAACAAGATCACAGACCAGAAAAGTACAAGAGTAAAATAAAAGCAAACAATAACCATTGAAGACCATGACTACTCACAATACGTGATGGGGTGCTCTGAGATGGCAGTTGACAGGGAATTACTTACCACTCTGCTGTAATCAGATATGCTTAAGGTTGGTAGTACAGACTGTATCTGTGTTCCTGCTCAAGTATGCTCTCTGTAGAACAGCATCATTTACAATCGCATTTATTTTTGAGAACTATAATTGTATACTTTGGTATGTTTGGTATTTGGAAATAATGAGATAAGGGATCCAGGGCAACACAAGAATGCACAATACACATTATATTAACAACAAAAGACAGGAATAGTAGAAACACAAGGGTTTAAAATAGACAGGTAGACTAGACTAAAAAGACAGACCGTTGGACAAAGACGAGAGGCAGGACAAACTCATCAGACAAGATTAACTAACACAGGTGGAACAAATAAGAGAACCCATTATGAAACACATAAGCAGGACAATAAACAGAAACATGGAACACTGGGAAAACATGGACTGTAACAAGGAATACATGGAATACAGGGAATGCAGACTGTCATAAGGAATACATGGAACACAGGGAATACAGACTGTCACAAGGAATACGTGGAACACAGGGAATACAGACTGTCACAAGGAATACATGGAACACAGGGAATGCCTTACATGTTTTATATGGCTTCCTGCTCCAACCCGATTCAAATGAATGGGTCATTATCCATCTCTGCAGAAGCCTGATAGTGACCCATTCATTTGAGTCAGGAGCATGGAGACATCTACATTTGTAAAAAGCTGGAAAATACTGATGGAAAAATGCTGAACCAGATGACCAGAAACTGGTGGAACCATATCTATCAGTTCAGTGGACCAAATGTTTTGCTACTGTACATTGAATTAATCGTCTTACTGGACGACACGTTTCATCAAAAACATGTTCAATGTTCTTGAACTACAGTGCATCCAGAAAGTATTCACAGCGCTTCACTTTTCCACATTTTGTTATCTTACAGCCTTATTCCAAAATGTCTACAAATCTATTTTTTTCCTCAAAGGTTTACACGCAGTACCCCATAAGGACGAAGTGAACAGCACTTTACGTACACACATACATACATACATCTTGCATGTACATTAGTATTCACAGCCTTTGCTCAAGACGTTGTTGAAGCACCTTTGGCAGTAATTACAGCCTCTTGTCTTTTTGAGTATGATGTTACAAGCTTGGTACACCTACTTTTGGGAAGTTTATCCCATTCTTTGCAGGATCTCTCAAGCTATATCAGGTTGGATGGGGAGCATATGTACACAGCCATGATCAGATCTATTCAGAGATGTTCAATCGGGTTCAAGTCTTGCCTTTTGCAAACTCCAGGTGGGCTGTCATGGGCCTTTTACTGAGGAGTGGTATACGTCTAGCCACTACCACTACTCCACCAATCAGGCTACCAGGCCTGATTGGTGGAGTGCTGCAGAAATGGTTGTCCTTGTGGAAGGTTCTCCTCTCTCCAACGAGCAATGCTTGAGCTCTGTCAGAGTAACCATAGGGATCTTCTTGGTCACCTCCCTGACTAAAGCACTTCTCCCCCGATCACTCAGGCGGCCAGCTCTAGGAAGAGTCCTTCTTCCATTTGCGGATGATGGAAACCACTGTGCTCATTGGGACCATCAATGCTGCAGAAATCTTTCTGTAGCCTTCCCCAGATTTGTGCCTCGATACAATCCTGTCTCAGAGGTCTACAGACAATTCCTTGGACTTCATGGCTTGGTTTATGCGCTGACATGCACTGTCAACTGTGGTACCTTATATAGACAGGTGTGTGCCTTTCCAAATCATGTCCAACTGAATTTGCTGGTGGACTCCAATGAACTTGTAGAAACATCTCAAGGATGATCAGTAGAAACAGTAAGTGCCTGAGCTCCATTCTGAGTGTCATGGCAAAGGCTGCATTTGAAAACTTATGTACATCTTTTGTTTCATTTTTATTGGTAAGACATTTGCAAAAATTTCAAACAAACTTTTTTCACTTTGCCATTATGTGTATAATTTTGAGACACATTTGTATTTTAATCCATTTTGGAATATGGCTTTAACATAACAAAATGTGTAAAAAGTGAAGCGCTATGATTACTTTCCTGCTTCACTGTACTTTCAAAGACATTTGGCCATAGTGAGGGTTGCTCAATGACGTGTATTAAAAGTTAAGTTGCATATTTCAAACCTGTACTTGTGAGCATTTATCATTATCACTACTTAGTATCAGTACCAAATGTCGCTTTCATTACAAACTAAATTATCTTAAACAATCTAGTTCTGAAATTAAATGCATGAAGTTGAAAATCGGTGGAGCAGCTCCTGGTCCAAGCGGTAGTGCTTTCTTATCTGAACTACTGGAACTCCAGATTCCCTGCCTACACCACCAGACCCTTACAGTGTATATAGTGCCACAGAACACCTGGCATTCAACCAACCCAAGTTCTTACAGAAAGCATCACATCTTCTGCAAGAGACACAAACCTAACCCCCTCTTCACAATCAACCTTGGTACCTCTACTAGTGACGTCTCCGCATACTATACTGTAGCACTCACTCTAACTCAAGTTTTCTATGGCTATCATTTTTATCTTCTCTCTTTTTTTGGATTGAGAGATTGGCCGGATAACCGGAGAACCGGGAGCGGTAGAGTATTGCAATCACTTTACCGCACCGTTGTGACGAAAAGAGAACTGAGCCGGAAGGCAAAGCTCT
Organism: Typhlichthys subterraneus; assembly: GCA_027564835.1. NCBI lineage: Eukaryota > Metazoa > Chordata > Actinopteri > Percopsiformes > Amblyopsidae > Typhlichthys > Typhlichthys subterraneus. Next base: position 26,253 of record JAODUH010064820.1, read on the forward strand.
CAATCTTCCGGGCAATTTTCATTCCTACCCTCACCTATGGTCATGAATGGTGGGTCATGACCGAAAGATTAAGATCATGGGTACAAGCGGCCAAAATAGGTTTTCTCAGGAGGATGGTGGGCGTCTCCCTTAGAGATAGGGTTAGAAGCTTGGCCATCCGTGAGGAACTCGGAGTAGAGCCGCTGCTCCTTCGGGTCGAAAGGAGCTAGTTGAGGTGGTACGGGCATCTGGTAAGGATGCCTCCTGGGTGCCTTCCTAGGGAGGTGTTCCAGGCACGTCCAGCTGGGAGGAGGCATCAGGGAAGACCCAGAATTAGGTGGAGAGATTATATCTCCACATTATCCTGGGAACGCCTCGGGATCTCCCAGTCAGAGCTTGCTAATGTGGCTCGGGGCTACTGCCCCCGTGACCCGACTACAGATAAGCAGATTAAGATGGATGGATGGATGGATTGATGAATGGATGAATGGATGGATGAATGGATGAATGGATGGATGGATGGATGGATGGATAACTGGTGGGGCACAAACCACTTCAACAAATATGCATTATTATGTTTATGAGTGTTATTACTTTCTTTTTTCTTTTTTTTTGGAGCAGCATTATTGACAAACACAAACTTACACTTACGTGAAATACATTCTGAGCATACACATTAATGTTCACACCCATCTGCCATGATAGTAGGCCTATCCAACTGAGCAACCGATGTTTACCAGCACCGCCATGATTATGACATGAAACAAAAGTGATAAAAAGTGATTGCCAATGCGTGACTGGATTAAACAGTCAAAAGTGCTAGCCTACTACTGATCTGAATCTAACGAGAGAGAGAGAGAGAGAGAGAGAGAGAGCGAGAGAGAGAGAGGAGAGAGAGAGAGAGAAGAATGGTCACAATTAAGAATTACAAATCTATGCAGATGACCCAATCAAGATCAGATCAATTTTAGACACAAACGGACACTCTCTCAAGTGAAACACATTCTTAGTATGCACATTCATGTGCATGCCCATCTGCCATGATAGTATCCAACTAAACAACCAATGTGTGCTGCCATGACCAACATGGTAGAATAGTTGTTTGACCATCTTTATAATACGGCATAAATCAACTTTAAGGCCCAATCATTTTAAAATGTGATTTGCCACAATTACCTTAAAATGTCTAAATACTTAATTACCTACAATATATCACAACAGTTTTCTACTAAAGTACTAAATAAAAATGTCACCCTACCTAGACACATTGCAGCAGTTTTTTAAATCTTAAAATGAAGAGAAAATGTGTTGTGCTTGACATTCTGCCCTGAACCAAATTAAATAACTTTTAAGCCTATCTTTAAATCTTGCAGCTCATGTTAGCAGTACAGCAGCAGGTTATTTCTCAGGGGTAAATATTGCTAGTAAAGAGTCTGCAGCACTGCGGGAGCTTATAGTATTTTTCCTGTGGATGGGAAAAATAGAACATTCCCTGTCCTCTACCACTGGTGGGAACGTCTGTCAGCATGCCACAGACGGGTCACATTAACTACCAGTTTCCCACAATCTGGCCTTTATTAGACAAACTGAAGCAACCCAAGAATCAGGTAAATCCAAACTGCCCCACAGAGAGAACACAGAACGACGCCTCAGTTCATACAGTAGTCTCTAAAAATATCTTTCTGTGTATGATATGCCAAGAAAAATGTTCCATTCCTTCAGCAGATATTGTTAATTTGAGAAAGCTGCAAAATGTGATAGCAGGTCAGGTGTTTGAATATTTTGTATTAATGGCTGTTAATCATGCCGATTCCTGCATGTTCAGGAACTGTGTTTGATCTGTTGAACTACATTGTTTAAATTGCATTGTTTATAATGTCTACACTACCAAGCTGATTACAATTACAACATTTGCTGTGCTAAAGAACTAACCCACAAGGTACACAAGGTAATTTACAATTAAGCATTTAGATGCAGTAATACAACAGTATATAATATGGTCTCACTCCAGTATTGGTATGGACAATGGTCTATGACTCACAGGTATATATTGTACACACTACCCCCCCCCCTTCCCCCACACACACACAAACACGCATTCACACGCATACACACACATACACACCATTGACTGACAAATGTTGACCTCCTCCATTTCCATGTTGGTATAAAAGGGGCTTGTCAGGTTCAGCCAGAAAGGGTCAAGAAGGAAGGGTATTTCTGACTCATTGTAGTTTTCTTGCAAGCAAAATATGGTTGTTGACAAAGCGGTCACTGTAAGTCCTTGAACGTACTGTACTATTTTCTGACTGTGCACAGAAAAAAGCATGTGACATACTGTACACTGTATATCACACTCAGTACAGTAAATTACAGCACAGCACGGTACAGTACAGTGCATTACAGTATAGTACAGTATAGTACAGTATTTCAAGGTTTGTAATGTTGCATTCATGCCTGAATTTGGACTATAGTACCTACAACTATTGGTCCAGTCATACTGTACTATAGAATGGTATTGTAGTACTGTAAAGCTTTAGTGCCATTTGCATTGCATGCACCTTGCAATTACTGTGCCACAAGGGATACTGAATGTTCCAGATATAATGGTTTAGTTTTCAGCATTGAGTAGAGAGAGGATGGCCTTAATGTTATCTGCATATAGATCGTGTTTCCAGCAAGTATAGACAGCAGCTGTGGGTCCTAGAGTGACTGAGAGAGCTTCTGGGATGCTAATAGCTCCTGATGGGTCCAAATATGAGCAAGTGAAGATTGAACTGCTTTCTAAACACATGGGAACCCACTTAAAGGAAGTGTGAAAGGGAAAGACTATTCAGTTCAGACAGGAGGGTTGGCCAATTGAACTGTTTATGTTACCCTATCAATATACCCTTTCAGAAGGACAGCCTATCCTTCTGAAGGGTCTCTTGAAAGGCGGTATAAATATGCGTGTGAACAAGGTTTAAGTGCAGAGGAAGAAACAAAGCATATATAACAATGCAGCAACAGTAACAAAGGGAAATGAAGTATAGTGAACAGGAAATTTGACCACTTCCTGTGCAAGATGGGGATGATTAATGTTGATGACTTGAAATACCATAAACTCAAGGATGTTTGTTGCTATTTGTTAACTTAAGTGTACAGTAGCTTCTAATGTAAATGATCCCAACGGGAAACAGAACGCTGGTGTCGAGAGAAAACATATTCGTTCAGCAGTACACAGATAGCTTGCACAGCAAGACATTTAAAAGCTGAACACAATCATCTTATTTCAACCTGCTATGAGATAGTATCAGTGAGGGCTGCTTTCCCAACTACCTTATGCCACCCACAGCCACTTTGTTATTATCTGAATGTTTCTATGGTACTCACCACTTACAGTAGCAATTCCGTCGAAAGTTTATGATTGACATATGAATTCACCAGTAGCACGAGTTCATTGGAGGTTAGCCAAGGGATGGGCTAGGCTGAAAAGCACTGTAAAATAAAACACATAAAATAAGTTATGAACTTGACATGATTTACTGTTCTGTCCTCGATGCTCCTAGAATGACTCAGACAGCTGATGCTCAGCTGTCGATCATCAGCCATCTATATAATGTATTTCTGTTCAAATACACAAAAATACTTTTTTAAATTAATTGGTGAATATGCAAATACAATTATGAGGGCTTTATAACAGGCATAATTCTATAGGTTTGAAAAATTGGCTATAGTTGTCACATTCTTCTTTCTAACCATAAAGTTAATATGGAAGATTGTTTTGAAATCTGTTGAGGATTTACCTTCCCCATTAAATTCAAACTTTCCAGGAAACACATAAAGTTTATGAGAGACACTGAAATGGATAATAGGAGTCATAATATTTGCCAAAATAAGAATTGCTTTCCATGAATGTTAAATTAAACCATTGTCAACCTAATGTTGATTGGGAATGGGAACAGAAAATTAATGCCAGACTTTTGCACCTTATAAAAGCTCAGATCTATAAAAAAAAACAGATGACAACATAAATGTTCTCCTATAATAAAACGTGTTATTATTGAGTATAATAATTGAGATTCATTTTCCAAAATCTAAGATTGCTTTGTGTCTTAGCCCACTATAGATGCAATGTTGATTCCCACATAGTATATCACTGAGAGAAACTTAAATTTCAGAATCAATACATCGTATTCAATTCCCAATATGTGATTGCTTTAGAAAATGGAAACTACAAGTATTAATCACAACCCTTAATATAAAGTAGGTAATCAGACTGATATAAAAGCAAACCTTGAGGCACCGGTAATAACTTTCACCTCAAAGAACTAACAATGCGAAATCTAAGTAGAACCAACGTGACATGACTCAGCACTGGTGAAATGGCAGCTTTATAATAGCTCCAAGGTGGTCGTTAGCTCACAAGCAGCCTCTATAGAAGCCGGTGACTAGGTATATACTCATCTTCACCAGAGAGATGTTATAAGCACCTGCATGCAACACATTCGCCTTACAGAGGCTGCCAAGCTCTACAAGACAGGTGTGCACACACAAACACTTGTTTAGTATTTGAGTGTGTGTACTCACATTATGCTGAAGAACTGAAGTTATGCTTTGATGATCTCGCACTGTTGGAGCAGACGTAAATGCAGACAGGCGTGTACCAGATGGTTTTCAACTGGTTTGTTGTTGTTTTTTGATGAGGAGCTGAGACCTAGTTGATCTTCATCAGACAATCATAGAAAGGAAGGTCAGTTAAACAAAAAATATATTTCTTCCCAAACAGGCACATACGCATCACAGACATGATAATGCTTACAGTAACTAGGATGTGAGCTGTATACAAACTCATGAAATTCTTAATGGAAAATATTTACCCCCAACGTAGTCACCGTCAGTGCAGGGTTCTGTTTGTGCAAACATCATTCTCATTTTCCACATAAAATCGCTGTCTCAAATCCATACAGTTTTCAATTAAACTTACAATAGTTATGATATCTGGTTTCCTTGCAAGTGGAAGTAAGTGGAATTTGGTAAAAGAGGACAATAATATTCTAAAGCTGTTTTGGCACACCATTCAAGTTTCACCAACCAAAACCAAAACCTATATTTAGTCATATTAGGCCAGCACTAGTGAACAAAAAAAAAACTAAAAAATGTTTCCATTACTTAGTTTATGAGGTATTTGAAAGTGGCTGTTGTTATTTCGGTTATAAGCAAAGTGGCCAAAACATTCAAGAAAGGTTTTCAACATAGACGTACACTACATTCAAAAATCTCTCTCCTTTGGTCAATTAATTGAATGATAGTTGCAACCACAAAAATGTGGCCATATTGAAACTACTCTACCACTAATTTGCCTGGTTGTTCAATGAAACAGTTATGTGTTATTTGAATTATGTACGTTCATATCAATATTTACAATGCAGTTTTTGTTATAATGGGGGATATTAATAATTTTATATCACATTTACATTGCCAGATGACATAATTCAAATTTTCTGGAAAAGTATTTCACACTATATATCTAACTACAGTGTATAATGATAAAAAGTAATATTACAGTATATTTGACAGAAATGTGTATATTGGTATTTGTTGTAACTGCTTATACCCTGAGGATTCACAGGGGTAAAATTAGGACATTTGGAGACACCATGGCTCATTAAATACCTAAAGTGCACACAACAATTCCTTTCCATCATGTTTGCAAAATCTACTTGTTGGTAATCCCAAACTGGAATGCAAACACTAGCAAATGCTAGGAAAGGGTCCCTAATATTACTGGATTACTTAGATGGGAGGAATTTTGCATGTAATGAGAGCTCACATAAGTAACTATCAACAACATCAAGATAAATCTTGTTCCATTTTTCCCCTTTAGGGCAAGAAAATAATCCCACAAAAGAGCAACAAGTGTGGGCTCGCTGTGTGTGTCTATTTCCAGCTGGGCCCTTCCAGATATGACTAAGGTTTTTTGAGAACACTGATTGAAGGTTGTGCTAACTGCACCTGAATTTTATAGCTGTCAATTAATACATCATAGTGCTCAAGAGGTCTCCAACTGAGCAGCATACATTTAAAACATAAGAGAAATAATTGAATGTGGACTCACAAAGAAAGCCTATAAAGACTGCTGCTTGGAAATAAACAGCTTTAATAAGTATTCCAATTAATAATGTTTAAACTCATACTAATTCCCTTGCACAAAATTACATGTATTTTATGTTTGTACTAAATTGATACACTGATATACACAGAAAATAACATATTTGTTCTGACAAAAAGTGTGATATTCTTCAACCAAGCATCAGAAGCACCTTTAACTTTTACTTTTGAACTTTGTTCTTTTATTTTATTTTTTTTTTCTATAATTGCAGATAATATTTAGTTTCATGAATGTCTTTGCCAATGGCAGCGAGGCAGAACATTAAATTTTTGGATATTGATAAATATGAATACTTAGTATTAGTTTTAACATTCTACATTAAAGCATTGTGCAGTGTAGTTATCCAGTTATAAATATGCAGTGTTAACTGACTGTACTCAGCATCAGCTGAATTTATTCCTGTGCATGGTAAATGTTTACCTACTCTAATTTTGAACATGGATTTTCCCTTTCTTTCTCTCACAATAGTGATGTATGCTGACGTTCAGCACGTCACTCGACTAACGCATCCTTGTCACGCCTTTGAAAATGCTGCACACTTTCAACCAAGGCTATCAAATTCATTCTAATTGCTTTGGATGAGTGATAAGTGAACATAATAACTGAGCTAGTCTCTATTCTCTCTTTGTGTCACCTATTAATATATCCCTATGCTGTCTGTTTTGTGCTGTAGCACACTTGTATTATAATTCCTCTCCTGTTTGTTCCTACTCTATTCCTGTTCCTGAATCTCTTCTTGATGGATCGGTGGAAAAATCATACCAACTTCAGCACAAGGCAGCAGGATGAATTAGGAAGTGTTAAACTGCTTTTCCGTTAATACGTCTTTCAACAGACCTATACCAGAGAGAAAGACTCTCCATTCATTCCATGTGCCATTTTGTTTAAAGTGACTCTATATGACATTTTATGCCACTAGATGTCACACTAAGCACCAGCATCTCAGACCAAAACAAATGATTAATGGGCCACACACACACCTACACACGCACACACACACACACACACACACACACTAGAGCTTTAATCGGGCCGAAAAGTTGAACCCAACATGGATCGAGCCCGAACAACGCACAGAGATGCAGCCTAAATATTATATTGTAGGATAGGTTATAGTGCAAGAACAGGAGTCATTCTAATGTTTTTAACTTAATTTATTAATGAAAATGGCTTGGAACAAATATAACCCATAAATTTCCCAGGCCCGTGTCCATAAGCTATGCATTGTATCAGAGGGCAGAGGTGGAGAGATCTCATCTTTAGTGCTGACTCATTTAGTGCTAAACCTAATTTCATGAGTCAAATACTAACTGGTATTGAACAGCTTCCTGGATAGTGATTAAAAGAAAGGAGAACGTTGTTTTTGCTATAATTTTGAACCAGGAGCTAAGGGAATACTATAGTTGTCATAGAAATGGTAAACAAAGCACAGAGATGCAGCCGATTTTCTCCGCATCATCTTAAATATTATATTGTAGGATAGGTTATCTAGGCGAATACAGGAGTCATTCTAATGTTTTCAACTTCATTTATTAATGAAAATGACTTGGAACAAATACATATATAAGTATTCCCCTCCTAAACAGCATCCAATTTTGCGTTTCTATCAGCGAGGGGCTTCGACCGGTTGAAACAGATCTGAACATGCTACAAATATGATTAACATGCGGCAAATTATTTATTTTTATTAACTGGTCAATTCATCCTGAACCCGGCCCGAACCCGACTTGGCTGATGAAATAAGTGAGAAATAAAGACCAACCCGATACAAACCCATCGGGTCCCGACAGGTACCAATGGGTTCGGGCAGAGATCTCAAGCTCGAACACACACATACACACACACACAACCACACAAAGAAATGCATGATCAGCAACTATGACAACTAATAACAGGAGAGCTCAGATTACCACACAGACTGAGTGAGTGCGATGTCATTCTCTTCTCACAATGCCAAAATGACACTGTACACATGCATGTGTGTACACATGCACAAAGAAAAAATGTTGGGATATATTAATGTTTTCAATATTGTACTGTATATATGACCTGTACATATTTCGTGGACACTTCCTTTTACTTCCAAAATGTTTATAAGTGGAAACAATGTCTTTCAGAAAGCATTGTTGATATTATATGACATATATTGTCATATAATATATCCCTATCCATTACATGTATTTTGTTTCGGTTGCATTTCATTGTTACCTGCCTACCTACGGTATCATATATATATGCCTATATTCATGATGTATGGCATATCCAATACACAGGTAATAGCATATGGAAGAATGAGCCCTAGCTATTGTAGCCATGCAGTAATGCATATACTGTAACATCAGTAAACACTCACAACATGGCAATGCAGGTCACGGTGAGTTCAAGAAATACACAACTGCTGACAGAAAGGCAGGCAGTGAATAGGTGCCATTGTGCACCAGAGCCTGGAGGAAGACCTCTTCATCATGAAGCTTGCTCTAGTCCTGTGGAGAAGAATGACTCCTATTGACTGGCTATATTTATAGTCACACAAGTGAAAGTCGATGAGGAGAGAAAAAAATAACCCCAAGTATGCTGAATTAAAAGACGTTTGCATGAAGCAAGAGACGTGTGATTTTTTTTTCAGCAAAAAATATCTTTATCTGGAGTAGTGATAAATGAAAGCTTATTACAGTACATAGCCTACAGCAACCGCTGGCAATGAGTATTTAAGAGGGGAATACACTATAGGTAATAGGTGAAACTACTTGAATTATTTGGACAAATGTAAAGGATCACATTTGCACCCAAAAATAAATTTCACAAATATTGTATCCTATTTATTACATTATTATGTAATTTATTGTATGATAAGAGCCTAGCCATAAAGTGGCAAAGCTCTTATTGAAATTATAAGTTTTCTCTTTATCTTGTTATTATTCTGTCATTGAAGTAAAAGGAAACCCCAAGAACCGTATAATAAAACATTATGAATTTTGGCACACATGTAGGGTGTCAACATCTCTGACACTAGGCTGCATCTGAATTGTCTTAGGAACCTTCCTAACTGAGTGAATGACCCGGAAGGATCTAAGTCGCAGCCATGATAAAAGCTGTTCCAATTCTATAAATGCTAAGGAAAGGTGCTCCAATGCTTCCTTTCCTACGTCCTGTAGATTAGGATACACTGGATCATCCTTTAGCATAGGGTACACTGGATCATCCTTTAGCATAGGATACACTGGATCATCCTTTAGTATAGGGTACACTGGATCATCCTTTAGCATAGGGTACACTGGATCATCCTTTAGCATAGGATACACTGGATCATCCTTTAGCATAGGGTACACTATATCATCTTTAATGAAAGGAAATGAGATAATGTCGTTCCACTATCCCTTGCAAGGTATCCTTTTGACGTTCACAAAAACAAACGATCATCATAATGTCAAATGTGTAGACTTACATAGCATAATGCAATTTATTATTTTCATACATACTAATTGGTATGGTATTCATAAACCATACAGCCTATACTAAAAGAACCAAGAACCGTGTGATAAAACGTTATGAATTTTGGCACACATGTAGGGTGTCAACATCTCTGACACTAGGCTGCATCTGAATTGTCTTTTTATCTTAGGAACATTTCTAACTGAGTGAATGACCCGGAAGGATCTAAGTCGCAGCCAAAGGGCGTAACCTACGCATCAGCCTATACAACATAAGGTACGGCGTAGGCTGGCGTGCACCTCTCTGAAAATGTTGATAAATTCTCTCTATCCTCTCTGGCTAACAAACACACAACAGCTTTACTAATAAACCAGGTGTGCTATGTTGTGTAGACCGCTTTACTTACAGAATCAGATGTGCTATGTCTTGTAGCCTGCCCTGTGCAGTACTCCAAAACTTTCATGCGGCTCTCTGAACTATCTTATTAACTGCACCTCTGCCGATACAAGCTGTTCACATTAAACGTCCCTGACGTCGTCACCACGGAGCACAACACGCTGCTTTGCAACTGGCAGTCGATGCAATGGATTGTTACTAAGGGTGAGAGCAAAAACCCCCATCTCGCTCAACCCACGGATCGCCCTGATAATATCGCTGTGACAACATGCAATTGCATTTTTGCATTTTAGGCCTTTGCATGAAATGAAGACAAAAAGCATCTTTAACAGCAGAAGACGAGCTGAGTCACGGGATTGTAGACGTTCAGGTCATGGCTGTGCGTTTAGCTCAGACTACAAGGTGCGTGTGATTCTTCGGAAACACTCACACAGCCCCCTGGTATACACTGACTGGAGTGGATGGCCGATGCAACTCCATCTGTAAAAATATGTGGTTGGACGGCAGCCATTCTTAACTAAGCATCTAATTTTCCTGTTGTAGTGCTCACCTTAGGGCCCAACCTGTAACATGTCATATCGACTTTCTGCCTGCCTGCGCCCGGGAGTGGCTGAATAGCTGTGGAGAGGACTGTCATGAGCCCACAGAGGGCCAACAGAGCTCCTGGGTATTGGCGAGCTGCCAGACACCAGCACGCACACCAGCACATCTTTCTATCCCCGGGCCCTTCTCATTGATGGCTTGGACTGGCTTTTCATTGTGCCATGATGCTTTCATTAAGCTAGTTTACTCCTCTTTTTCCACTGCTGGGCATCTCTCCCATCTGTGTTCACTCACAGTGATCGGCCAAGCTGCTTGAGCTCTGGAGGACACAGAGGTTGTGTTTCGGAGAGACTGCACGGTGAACTTACTACAATTCTTATTGTCTCTCTCTCTCTCTCTCGCTCTCTCCATTATCCATTTGAGTAGCTGTGTGGTTAACGTGTCTGCCATGAAACTAGTGGCCTGTGGCTTGGTATGTAGACAAAATAATGCTTGTTGCCTTTTGGTTCCAAACTCAACATTGTAAAGGCCGGTCAAAGTTATCTAAACTGTTGCACGGGGATCAAGATTATTGTGGCTCAGAAGGAAATTGGTTTATGTTTTGAGCGAGTGAGTTGTCCTTGTTGCCATTATCGACAGTTGTTATCCAATTCTCCTCGCACAGTGACTTTGCATCATCCACTTGGGCATCCAGCAACCATCTCTGTTTACTCAACCATTCTACGGCCCCACAGTATGTCTTATGCAAGACAATTAACGACCAGACTGTATACATTACTATATGTAATACCAATATTTGTTTCTGCGTGCTTCCTAATCAGCAATCTAAATGATTTTATTAGAGGGAACTATAAGGTAAGCAATCATGGTTGCTTCACAAACATCCAACACTATGTAGCAATTAATGTACATGAGCCATATCAACCCCAAGGCCCATTTCATTAAGCTACATCGCATGAACTGTTGTTGACTAAGATGTTGTACTAGGCACGGAAAACTATTGAGTGAGAGCGAGGTTGTGTACAAGGCTGCCCACATAGCAGCAACTCCATAAACATCCTAGCATCTGGCCTGTGTTCCCATCATAAGCCATGCTAAAATTCAATTACTAAGCCCACGCTCTCCGAGCGACGTGAAAGGGCTCGTGATGGACTGTTTTGTGCTGTACTGTAGTTATCCCTGATCAGGAATTATCCATAGATGTGGCAAATGCCACTACAGAAACACTTGAGAAACACTGTGAAACTATCAATTAACACCACAATCCTGGGACACAAGCTCAGTTTATTTGGATCAATTAGAATAAAAGCAGATGTGTTTAAAAAGGATGTTTGACAACAAGGGAATTAGCGAAGTGGTATGAATTATAGCATGTTGGTGTACAGACTGTACTCTTTTTATTTGCTGTTACTCACTTTATTTCAGACATCTATTGCTAGGTCACTCACAATATACACATTCACACATAGGCAAAGCCCAGGTATGGTGTTTACTGCTGACCTGAGATGCCACTCTTCTAGTGCAGGAACTGCCACTTTAGCAGTTGGAGTAAACCCAGTGTTGATATTGGAGAGACCTAACTGTGAAGAGACAGAAAGAAGAATTCTCAGATTTGGTCATGACCAGTCTCGTGTCACTGTATTGCAAATGGGACTGGTTTCATTACAGTTCAGTTATATTAACATCTACAGTGCATTATAGTGCATAAAACAAAAAATGTGCAGTCCTCTACATATGTTCACACTAAATATCTAGAGAGGGCTTGGTACGCTGAAGAAAAAAGTCAAATTCTGTTTACTGATCAGTCAGTCTTGTAATAAGTGTGATGTATGACCACATATGACTGTTTTACAACATGTGACAAAGAGCAGAATGCTGTGGCTTGGCTGTGATAGGAATGCAGTATGCCAAATAAACGCTTGCATGACATTTCTTGCATTGCATTTATTTCGGATTAAGTGGCTGGCATATAGACCTTATCTTGCGCCAGTGTAAAATAATTTAGCTGTAGACAAGATCAAAGAAATAATGACACCTGCTTGTGTGTGTGTGTGTGTGTGTGCGTGCGTGCGCACGCATGTGCGTTGTCTGTTTTTGTGTGTGTCTGTGTATTGATAAATATACAGCTAACATTGATAGTAACATTGACAGCCTCAAGGTGGTGCAATAAGAATCTATCAAATTTGCAAGACTACTTTGCTCATTTGGATCTTGAGGTCTCAAATCTGATTCATATTCCTCAGAAGGAATACATTTGACTGGATAGGCTGCTGTGATGGATTATTACATCACTGAATTTAGGCAAATCTTAAAATGCTTGTAAGTACTCCAGGCTTACTATGTGGGACCTGTAAACAATGTTTAACCAGGCTATAACACAAACAACATTGCCACTGTGTGCCAGTAAACATACATAGTGGTTGAAGCCTGACACATAAACGTGTTGGGCTACAACCTGACTGCATGCAAACCAGTCATTCAAATTCAGACTGAGTCTCTGCACATTGTAGAGTATACCACTACAGTGCCAAAACCCAGAGGTATGGCACACATGGTCGTGGATATTTATCTAGCGAAAATGTAATGTATTGCTCAGTTTTGTCCCATAATCTGTCAAGTCTTTTATTCCTGGCCACCGTAGCAATCACCCACAGGTGTAGTGGCCTCTAAGAACATCACTAATACACCCATACACATTCAAGCACACTCAAACACACATGGGACATCATGTACTTATAACACTGTGGCTTCAAAGCTATTTCTTCTACATGTTTCCCATCCTTCCTTCAAATGGCCCGCTGTATGACAGGAGATCAGCACAATGATATAATATTGGATTGCTAAGATTTTGTTACTAATGGTCATTTCCTGTGTGAAATGTGGTCTTTTAAAGCCATTTGACCCTTCACCTTTGGACTAAGTGCTTTACAAGAGAGCTTGTCTCAACGAGCTGCACTAGTATGGAAAAAGTAAAAATAGGAAATATTTAAAAGTTAGACCTTTGACCTGGATATTCTATAGGAATATGTTTTTAATGAGGATACAAATCTTGAGATTAAACACTGTCTTTAGTGTGGGATCTTGAGGAATAGTCCTTGTCAATTTAACTATACTATAAAATGTTCCTTTTGCAAGCTTGTTTTTCTCATTAAATGCATTTTTGTGGCAACTCCTCCATCATATTATCATTGACAGACAAATATGATCTACTGTATACTATTGTACTCTGTATTAGAAACTGAGCTTTGGCTAAATCATACCATACTGGTACACAGTCTCTGGGATTGCCCCAAATTGACAAGGTGTAGGTCAGCCTATAAAGTATGTCTCAAGAGTTGGTTATCCTCCTCCTCTACTCTTTGAAGTAGCTTTTTAAAATAGTGTTTACCACCACTGTTGCCTAAAAAAAGACCAATCACTTTGGGTTTTAGAGACATTTAAAGTGGCGTAATTGAAAACACTTGTCTGTGTGAACGGATGTGGGCACAACTCCAAAATGTATTCCTGAGCTGACTGGTCTTAGGACAGATCCAGATGGGTCTGAAATGAAACCAGATGGCTGTGTGTAAGGAACTATAACCTAGGTACAAGACCACACCTCAGGTATGCGGTCGATGTGTTTCTGGTTGAATGTACATGTAGCGTATGTGTGGATGTGTGTGCATGTGTGCATGTGTGAATCTGTAATGTTAGCAAAGTTTATTTTCTCTGGAAGCAATAAAATAAAGAATTGAATAATCACTTTTAACTGACGAAATGTTAACTCAGTTTGAAAACCTTTTTAACAAAGAGTGAGGGTATGGTCACAAAGAAACAGCTACAACTTCAATTAGAAGAAATTAAATACATAGCCTATACAGAATATTATTGTAGCCTACTATTTCTTTAGCAAATCAATTTGAGAGCTAATGTACTGGTTCAGTCCAAATTAGGATACATGAAATAAATTGATATTTTCAAAAGATTGTCATAACAATTACTACATCTTGGAAAAAAATGTAATGTGGGGCTGCGTCAATATAGGCTACATTGTATTATTAGCATGGAAATCTTGCATTCTGACCAAAACATAAGAAAGTTAAAATCTAGTGGATACATCAAGTGAAGATGGGAGAAATACATACATTTCTAATATCTGCATTTTAGCAAGACTCCCTCCATGTACTGCAATGGTAGGTCAATAAACAAGATAAGAAACCAATTATCTTGTAAAAACTTTAGCATGGCAGAGGAAACAATGCATTCTGGGTAAAGTACTTAATTTACTTAATCACTGCCCACCATTATGTTGTAGATAGGTGTACCATCAGTAACCATAGAAAAACAATAACTGTAAATAAGTAAAATAATTTCATAGCAACATCATCTCCACTTTCTACAGCATAATATTGTATCACCTGCAATTGCAGTGTCAAACCCATATGTTAATAATGTGGTTACAAACATGTTTAATTAAATAATAAAGAATTAATTTTAATATGTTGTAATTATATTATTTTAGTTTCCTCATCAATTAAGTAGACATAAATCATTTATTAAATTAACTATACTAAATTTCTATAGGCTATAAACAGCACAATGTTTTCATTCCATTTTCCAGATGTATATGGATGAGGAATGCATGTCCCAAGTGTCCCTATACAGAGAAAGTTGGCAACTTCAAAATCCCTGCAAAAGAGGTAAACAAATGTATGGCCAATTTAGTAGCATTAATTAATCACTATATACCTTATTTAAAATATGTCTATAAGATATAATGTAGCAGCAACTGTTACGCTTAGCGCAGGTGAGTGTAAACCCCCAGAGGGACAGGCTTTAGACAATAGGATGTTATGTCAATAGTT